>QLOT01002522.1:0-12573 GCA_003313875.1 Russula aff. compacta
GGGGGGGGGGGGGGGGGGGGGAGCGTGGGAAAGATGAGGATGGTGTTGGTTCCTGATTAAGATCCATGCCGTTCGAGTGCTTCGTAGGCGGCGTCTCGATGCTCTTGAAGTCTCTGGTGCCTTTCCTCAGCTGCTTCGTTGTTGGTAAGGGGAACGGGCTCTGTTGCTACAGCTGGGTCATATCCTAGCAAAACTTGATGCGGACTCAGCTTAGTGGTGGCATTCTTCCATCTGTTGTGAACGAAGGTGGCGAGTGGGAGCCATTCATCCCAATTGTCCTGTCTGGCCGAGGTGTACATGCGAAGATATTGTTCAACCCACTGATTCGCTTGTTCGGTGATTCCGTCCGTTTGAGGGTGAAAAGCAGTACTGATATTTCGTTCAATGCGGAGTTTTGTAGCAAGCGCGGTGGCAAAGTTGGAGGTGAAGCGAGGGTCTCTGTCAGAAATGATTTTAGCAGGTACTCCGAACCAGGGGAAGAGGTGTTGAAGGTATAGCTGAGCGATTCCCTCGCCGGTGATGGTTGTTTTGCAGGGAATGAAGAGTGCCGCTCTGGAGCATCCTTGGTCGATAATTGTGAGGATGGCGTCTTGTCCGTTGGCTTCTGGCAACTGGGTAATGAGGTCTAGCACAATAGTGTGGAACGGATGCTTCATTGGGTCCCCTGGGATGCGATACATTGGCATCCTTTTCCTGGTGGTGCGTATTTTATTCTGTTGACACTGGGCACATCCTGCAACGTATCGCTCGATCCATGCGTTCATCCCTGGCCACCAGTAGTGTTGCGATATGAGGGCAATCGTATTATCTCTCCCTGGGTGTCCCGCAGTTGGTGAGTCGTGAAAATGTGAGAGGATGTCACGTCTTAGCTTCAATCCTGCGGGTACGGCCAACCTCCACCCTTGCTTATATCCCTCTGGGAGTTTGCGTACATTTTGAGTATCGCACCATTGTTCCAGCTCGGGTTGATGATTCTTTTGAGCTCTTAGGACTTGCTCATGGAGCGTGAGTGGTTCGGTTAAAGTCGTCGATATGAACATGGATGAGGGAAGGAGTACGAGATCCGCGTTGTCGGTCAGTCCTCGATCTACTCCTGGGGGTCTAGAGAGCATGTCTGGGGTGGTGTGAATTTTCCCTGGCATGTGCTTGAGGACAAGGTTGTAATCTTGTAGTTCGGCGAACCATCTGGCCATGCGTCTGTTGACTTTTCTAGGTGCTTTCCAGTGTATCAAGTTAGCGTGGTCGGTGAGAATAGTTACTGGAATTTCCGTAGCTGTGACATGAGGTCTGAAGCGTTTGAGGGCCTTCAATACTCCCAAGAATTCTCTTTCGTATATGTCGTAGTTGCGTTCGGTTGGGGTGAAAGTGCTGGAGTAATATGCGATTGGGCACAGCATTGGTTTTTGTGTGCGTGGGTTGATCTCTCCCTCTTGTGAGAGTACGGCTCCCATGCCGTACGCTGATGCGTCTGTTGCAAGGAAGAAGGCTTTTGAGTAGTCTGGTTGACGGAGGATTGGTTTGCTGCACATGAGCGTCTTCAGATTTTCGAAGGCATTGTGGCAATCGCGATCCCAGGTGAATGGGGTGTTCTTTCGTGTTAGCTGAATGAGTGGTCATGCGATGTTTGAATAATTTGGGATAAAGTAGTGATAAAATCCTGTGAATCCCAAAAACGCTCGGACATCAGTAACATTCTGTGGTGGTGACCAGTCCGCTACTCCTTGGACCTTCGTAGGGTCCATTTGTACCGTGCCGTCCTCCAATATGACCCCTAGAAATTCTATTTTCCACTGTTCGAATATGCACTTCTCCAGTTTGAGGTAGAGGTCATGTTGTTTTAACTTTTCCAGCACCTTGTGGATGCACGCTTCGTGGAATTGGCTGTCATCTTTGGTAGCGATGAGGATGTCGTCCATGTAGATGATGAGCCACCCTTGTGCAAGTTCTTCATTGAAGATTGCGTTCATCATCGTCTGGAAGGTCGCTGGTGAGTTAGTTAGTCTGAAGAACATAACCGTCGGTTCAAATAGGCCTTGGTTTGTGAGAAACGCAGCTTTCCACTCGTCTCCTTCCTTGATTCGAATGTTGTTGTACCCTGACCGGACGTCGAATTTAGTGAATAACTTCGCTCCTTTCACTTTTGCTATAAGTTCCAGTATGAGAGGAAGGGGGTAACGGTTGCGGATCGTCCATTCATTGAGGTGTCGATAATCCTGTACTGGCCGCAACTTTCCATCTTTCTTCTTGATAAAGAAGAATGGTGCGGCGTATGGGCTCTTCGATGGGCGTATATATCCCTTTGCTTGTTGTTCTTTTATGAACTCGAGCAGTGCCTTCTGTTCGTCTTGGGTCAATTGATACACTTTACCAGGTATTGAAGAAGGTGCTCCGGGTTTTAGTTCTATGGCATGGTCCCAAATGCGTGGTTCTGGAAAGCGTTGAGCTGCTTCCTCACTAAACACTCGATCATGTCATTGATACTTAGCTGGGATCTTGCCACTGTCTTTTTGCGGGCCTGCCCGTTCAGCTAGCTTCGATGCTAACGTTTGCCTCTTCCCCGATGGTTCAGGAAACGATACTTGAGCGACATAGATTGGTTCTACGACCGTCGGCGTTCTTTTTGCTCGCATTCTTTGCCTCCCTACTTTCAATAGACATTTTCCGATCATTGATCGCTGCGCTGCCTTCGTCCGAAGGATAAGAGGGAGTTGTTCACTTTTGATCCACCCTCTAGCCCAGTCTATTCTCGGTTGCACTGCTGCGAACCATGGATAGCCCAGGATGATCTTTTGTTCTCCTAAATCGGTAAGGAAGAAGTGCAACCAAGTTCTCTTTCCTCCCGTCTGCATTTCTAGGTCGGTGTAATGTTCGATGTCTCCGTTTTTGTTCCTTGTTCCATCCACGTTATAAACAGGTCTGGGGTGCGCTAGCTTTTTGATGGGGAAGCGCATGTTTTCGGCATACTGCATACTGAGGAAATTTTCGGTTGCTCCTGAGTCTAGGAGCGCAACAGTTTCGGCCCTCTTTCGCGCCAGATGGATGAAGACACGTAGCTGCATAGATTTTCGTATCGAGAAGTACATCCTATCTGACCCAATCCTCCTGATCCAGGCCGCACGGATCAGGCCTCCATAAAATTTCCCTCGTTCGCTCCCATCCTGTTCATCATCTCTTCTTGGTCTTCTTTGGACAGCGCTTCGAGCTGCTGGCAGAGGTAGTCCATATTGGTGGCACATACGGTGCCTTCATTATCTTCTGGGGTCCAGTCTATGAGCTGGGCAGTGCGGACGTTTGGTCGATTCTGTTTGGAGGGACAGGCGCGAGCGAAGTGTCCTTGTTGTCCACAGGTAAAGCACGCACCCGCGATTCCTCTCTGACCCCTTTCTCCTTCCGTTCTGACAACATTTCCTCTCGCTTGTCCTCTTCCTCTCCCCCTCCAGTTGGTTTGAGGGGTGCGAGTTCGATCCACATCCATGGGCACTGGTTGGTTTGCCCATGCTCTGGGGGTGGTACTGGAGTTGTATGGAGCTTGTCCAAATCCTTGCCTGGGTGGTCCCAGATTTGCGGGGTACTGTCCTCTGCCTCGCCAGTTATTTTGAAAGAAGGGACGTCGTGGGGCGTTGTATGGGCTTTGGAAGAAGGTTCGTCTTTGACCCAGGTTGCTATTGGCACTCGGGCCACTACTACCTCCTTCTTTTTGATGGTAGAAGGCCCAGATGACACGTTGGGCGGCCGTGACGCTAATGGCTTTGTCCTTCACTTCCTCATACGTGTTAACATTGGTGTCTTCGAGGATTTTCTCTCCTATTGCTCGTGGCAGTCCTTGGAGAAAGATCTGCATTGTGTTCTGATCGGCTGGGTTATACCCTGCTTCATGTGCGATCCCTTCAAATTCGGAGATATACTCATCTATATCTGGCCACTTCATCTTCAAGTCTTGTAGTTTGATACGCGCTTTTTGTGCCTTTTGTGAATCTAAGAAGCGGTCTTAGAAATTGGTGACGAAGGTTCGCCAAGTTCCTAATACATCGTCCGCCGGTTCGAGGTTTAATAGCCAGTCTAGCTCCATCCACCGATTGACTTCTGGCCCTTTAATGCAGGTCAAGGCGATCGCTACCCGCTTGATAAAGGATCTGAGGGATGGTACATCATGGTTAACAATGAAGTAGGTTGCTATTTCTCGTAAAAAGCTCTCAGCTTTAGAACGATCCCCTTTGAAGGTTGTTGGTAGAGCTCCCATAAGCTTGCTTTCGCCTCCTGGTGCTGCTTGTGGAACTCCTCCTAGGCCGGGCGGATCGCCTCCTGCACCGGGATCTCCTCCACCTCCTCCTCCCGGTGGGTCTGCTCCTCCTGGCGCGTTTCCCACGTCAGGCGGATCCCCTCTGCCTCCTGATGGGTCTCCTCCATTTCCTGGCGGTCCAGAGGACCCACCACTCGGTCGAAGTCCCGTGTAAGTCATCCCCACTGTTGTCGTTCTCGTGCTGCTCATCGCTGTTGAAGTGGGGAATGCTGCTGTAGTCGTGTTGAGATCTGGGAGTGACAGGTTTATGGGGGAGCGACGTATCTGTTGGTTGATGTCTTTGTCTTCTTCTATTTCTTCGTCAGTCGATTCCACTTCCTCTCCGAAGATGGGGACGTCTTTGCGTTGATTGGGAGCCTTTCCGTTGCTTGGCTGGTTGTAGGTGTCTAGATCTCGGACTCGGGCGTCCAAATAGGGCCGTAGTTCGTCTGGGTCGTTGCTGTCCCAGTTAAGTGAGTACCACTTCTGTTTGTATAGATAGACGGGTTTGACATGGGTAGGTCCTGTTCATATGGCGTATGTATCAAAAGGATAGGTTGAATCGTCCCAGTATACTGCCGTGTTTCGCAGTGCGTTCTTTTCGTCAATGGGGTAGTCGATGTATCGCTTCTTGTCAGGTGCCGTGGTGAAGTAGAAGTCGAGTCTAATGTCACCGGCGAGAGCAGTGACACTAGATCAAATCAGCCCGAGAGATCAGCCCTGCTATCGTTCGACTCAGCTTCAGCCTCGATCACTTGAGGCGCATAATAGCTAGCTCCACTAGAGAGTGACTCGTTTATAGTACTGGAATCTTCCCTGACTCCGGGATCGTTTGCAACGCGCGGCCAACAAAGGAGTAGGCACAGAACACTGAGATACGGCCAACAAGCCACGGTTGGACCTAGAAGCGATGGAAACACAAGTCACTACTCCTATTGGACAGGAGACTCGACTTAGAGCCTCGTCTCCTAGCTCTGCTGGTACAAGTACACTACAGGACGGGCTGAAACCGTCCTAGCTATTGTAATACTGCTTACTATGTGCCCCTGGGGCTTACTGAGACGCTCCACTTCCTTACAAATGCGGCTGACGGATCCTAGGACACCCACACAGAAGTCCGAACAGTATGTTACCAACCCCAGGCCTAGACTGCTCTACCAGTCCTGGGGGTCAAACGCGTTCCCTCAACCTGTCAACAGCGGTTCTCCCCCATCCGTGGGGCCGCTCTGTGACAACTGGTGTGTTGTGCTCCGATGTGGTAGGGCTGCTTTTCAGCTCTTCTTGGATTGGCACGAGCCTAATCTGATTGTCTAGCTCTTTATCCTCTTCTTCTCCAGATGAGGGTTCTTCTTCTGGTGGATCCTCAAGATCGTAGTCACTGAGCTTTTTAAACTGTACTCCTAGTACATATTGGTCTTGCTTTTTGTCCCAATGGACTTGGTACCACACTCCCTTGTAGTAGCACACTTGTGGGGAGTTTTTCTTGATCCTTTGGTCTTGATCTAGCAATAATAGGATGGGGTGTGTTCTGGGGTTGTACTCGTGGAACTCATCAACTTCTTGTACTTGTGAGTTTGGTCGTCCAAATGTTGCTTCTCTCCAATGGACAATTGTTCCTTTCCTATCAGAACTGCTAGCCATTTTGTAAGAAAGTTGAGTCTAATGTCACCGCCAAGGGTTTGACAGTAACAAAAGACTGTAGCTAAGACTCTGTAGTGTTTTAGAAGACTAATAGAGTAGAACTGGGTTACCGCTTGCTGCAGCTGAATGCAGTAGCCACCCCTTAGAGCAGAATGTAGAGTGAAGAGTAAGTCACTGTAATTGACAGGAGGCTCAACTTGCTGGTACAAGGTAGCTAGGAGTCTCTACTAATAGAGGAGGGGGATCCTAGGATCCAAAGAGGTAACTGTACTCGATATGTTAATGGGAAGCTAAGACGCAGACTGGGAACAATGGGAAGGACAAGAAGGGAACAATGGGTGCATCTAAAAGGGGTTGACATTGGGTCATAAGGACCCAGAGAGCATGTGATTCCCAGTGAACAAAAGGGGATCCATGTAGGAATGGGGTGTGCACCAAAAATTATAGTACAGTGCCTCAGGTGCATACAAGAACAAATGGTCTAATCAGACTCTGGGCTGGTTCCCAACTTACAGGAGTGCAAGCAGTTGAATGCTTACCCCAGGCTGGTTATACACTCTGTCCACATCTGTCACTGGCGGAGCCGTGACCTTTAGTTGAGTCTGAAGTAGCAAGTGCAACGCTCACAAGTCCCACTTGCGAGGAAAGGTAAACAAGCCATGAATCTCCCCCTGGGGTGACTAGGCCACAAACGCTGTATTCTCCTAGACAAGGAGGCGTAAAGGGTGGACAGGGCGGACAGGAGACTCGACTTAGAGTCTCTAGCCCAGCACCTAATGCACTTATATACCCTCGGGCTGAAGGCCCAGTAGTCCGAACTATGGTACAGTAATGTGACAGTAGTAAGCATACAGTAATCAGGTACAAGTAGTGAGAACAATCAGTAAGCAACTAGCCTGCTCACAAAGCAGAAGTCCTAATCCAGTGCACTGACTAAAGCACTGACTGATGCTGAGTGATACTAAAGAGCTTCCGAAGCTCTTACTCATCGCCTCTGACTAACTGTTAGTCATGCACAGTCATCCTGCTTACTCCAGGGCTCTGTCTTCATTGTCCTGCTCCTAGGGCATCCTAGAAGCCATTGTCCATGTGGTATCGCGTGCGTCAGCCCAAGACCACATACCCAGACCACGTTACCAAATCCGAGAGAGAATGTCCATCTCAAATACTTACTGATTCCTCAACAACTGCTCCGCCCTCAAAGACCTTGCCTAGTCCCATCATTGGGTTCTAACCTTGACTCCTGGTGTCCCCACAGTTCATATAGCCCAGTGGCTAGCCATGCCGTGACACCTATGGTCTGGTCCAAGGTTCATGATAACTCTAGAACCAGACCTATAGTCCGGTTCTAGGTTCAGGTGAGTGACCTTTTTAGTGAATGCATTTGAATGTGTTCTGATGAAGTTGCAGCGAGTGGGTCTGGGACACAGAGATGACTCTGTAGGAGATGAGGCGTCTTGCTCACTCCCAAAGGTGTATTTATATATCCTATGGTCTACATGTGTACATAAGTCCATAAAGGGTGACTAGAGGCGTCCACAATATCACATATACAGTGTAGCCTAATGCAGAAACAGTCCAGCGACTTCATGCACACCCTGAGCCCTGAGAAGGGGTACGCGTAAGCATAAGAAAGAGGGTAATGATCGTATGTGATTGTAGCTAAGCAATCATAAAGGAATGTATGTGTAAATGTCAATCTGAAACAGTTCAATCATACAATAATCAGTCAGATGATAATTGGAGTGTTCTTAGATTGGGCATAAGGCCGTCATCACATTGTTCTAGGGTATAGTAACAAGTCCGATGTTCATAGAGTCCATGTACTACCAATTGCTCTAAGTCCGTAATTGTCCTGGAGCAATAAGTGCCCCCTGTAATGTCCGGGCTGGTTCTACTGAACCCCTGAGCATGAGACTGTCTGGTCTGGGACTTGCCGCACAGACATCCATCTCAACATGTTCAAACCCTTGAACCTTACTGAGCTACTGCTAATTTCTTCAAGTGATCCACACTCAGATCCAACACTATTTGTATTGATGGGAGAGTACTGATGAAAGCATTGATGGCCTTTTTGTGCCAGTAGTTAGTGATGTGCAAGCCTGGCTCAGCCTGGGGCTTTTGGTAGAAGGCAGGTGAGTGTGGGCAGGCAGGTGCTGGCAGACAGGCATGGGCAGGAAAGCATTGGCAAGCACAGGTGCAGGCAGGTGTACACAGACAGGTACAGGTGGGTGAGCAGGCAGGTGAGTATGGGCAGTGAATGGCACACAACTGTGGCCATGTTGTTCTGAGGAGGCCGAAGACCTTAGAAGGAGAAAAGGAAGAGGAAGCAAAAAATATAAAGGGAAAGCTTGAGGCAGACGCAAAGGCATGAATGTGTGCTGTGCAAGCAGATGAGGGGGGGAGACTGGCGCTGGTGTGTTTACAGGTTCTGCATTAGAAACCAAAAAAATGGGCCCCTTATATACATATGGGCTATCTACATGAACCATCCAGTTCTGTATTGTATGAGTCAAACAGACGGCACAAAAGATGAGGGTGGCATGAAAGGGAAGGAGACATGATGAAAGGAAAGAGATGAAGCAGGGTGTATGGGGCTGTGAGATACCAAGACTGATTTCATCCTGAGTCCTCCAATCACATTATCTGGTGATGATGCAAGGCCAATGAGGTTGAGTGACATGGTCTGCACAGGGCCAATCACCCTCTGTGTGAGTGGCCTTAAAGCTGCTTGAGTGATGCTAGGAATGTGGAGCATGGGACCTGAACTATGTCAGTGAGAGTACACAGGAAGTGAGGCAGTGAGGGGCTGAGTGAGGTGAAAGGGAGTGGAAAGTCTTGAAGTGAAAGTCCCTCTGGATGGGCATTGGGATGTTGTCATGGTGCAGCTAGCCACTGGGCTACATGCGTGAACTGCGGGGACATTAGAAGTCGAGGTTAGTACCCAATGATGGGACTAGGCGAGGTCTTTGAGGGCGGAGCAGTTGTTGAGGAACTGGTAAGTATTCAAGATGGACGTTCTCTCTAGGATTTGGCAACGTGGTCTGGGTATGTGGTCTCAGGCTGATGCATGTGATACCGCATGGACAATGGCTTCTAGGATGCCCTAGGAGCAGGATGACGAAGACAGAGCCCTGGAGTAAGCAGGATGACTGTGCATGACTAACAGTTAGTCAGAGGTGATGAGTAAGAGATTTGGAAGCTCTTTAGTATCACTCAGCATTAAGGATCAGCATGGGTTAGGGTCAACCTGTGGTATTTTGATCACAGGTTGCACAGGTGCAGGTACAGTGTTAGTAAGCCAGCTACTGCATAATACCATACCCGCCATGCCGGTGTGACAAATGATCACGGGTTACGGGCAAAATTAAAATTGGCTGGCTGAGCTGGCCAGCGGCTTGCATGATGAGAGCCCTCTTCTCTCTCCGTCCTCGTCCCGGTGCCCATGCAAATGGGCATCCACTTAAGTCCTTTCAGGACTTACCACCCCATTCTCACCCTCACTGCTTCATCGCGTGCGCATTTTCCCGCTGCATTGCTTGGAATATTCACTGCCGCGCCTTGCTGGAGCACAACTCCATTGGCGTGGATTGCCACTCCACAAGCAGACATATTTAATCTCCTCAATTGCCATGATCATTTCCACCAATAACCAACCCCACAACCCTCAAACCTCCTCATGTTCATTCCATTCATATCTTCCTGTTGTGCCCATGTGTACAGAAAACGGCACCGCAATGCTGAGGTCACCATGGCTACCTCACCACCCGATGATCAGAGCATACACCCTCTTTCTGCCAACCACCTACCTCTCATGCATTTACTCAAGCGGCGCAAGGGTGGCGGTCGTGGCAGGGGCAAGAGTTCTAGCCGCAGCTCAAGCTCAAGTACGTTATTTGTTCCCCTGCTCATATTATTACCCCTCACCCCCTTTGCATGTAGGCAAGGGCAAGGGCAAGGGCAAGGGCAGTGGCAGTAAATCTGGATCCAGGAAGCCAAGTAAGGTACCCTAAGTGGAAAGAGCCTCCCGAATGGCAAGATGAGCGTGACAAGTTATGGTGCTGGAGGAGGCAGAACAGCACCAATCCTGTTTGGCAGGCCATTCGCTGGATGCATTGCAGGCGGTGGGATGAGGGTGCAGACGTTTGGAAACAGGTAAGCTGTTCCCCCCCTATGATCAGATCAGCGCTTCCCAGTCCTAACATGCTACTGTGTGTCTGCGCACTTTTTGAAGGATATACGGGAATGGCTACCCAGGCATTGGAGGGTACCCATATGGCATCGTGGGACATGGCTTCCTGTTTTTCTTTTGGCCCATAGTTTGGCCTGGCCCTGCGGCCGGTTCGAACAGATACTTGCACGATACCAATGAGGTGTGTGCGTGCATCTCTATACGCTGCTTCAACCTTTCTCATTTCATTATCTAGATCTATCTGATGGAAACATTTACAGTGCAGTATGGCTCCCCAGACAACTCATCATGTCCAGGGGGTTATCTGGTAACCATGCAGTTCAAGTCAAGCAACAGCAGTTCGGTCTTCATCATGCTCTCAGACCAAAGCACCGTTACCTTCCTCCTCAGAACCCTGAAGGCCAACTGCTCCTCGCACCTTGACGAGAGCAACATGTCAAGCTCCCCTACTCCATACACGAACGGGAGTACAGTCCCAGTCGCAGAACAGGCGGCCTCCACCTGCACCCACTGTGCCTGTGCTCACCCTAGCCTATGGGTGAGTTTTCCTTTCTTTTTTCTCTTCTTTATGCTTATATCCACGTCTGCAACCCAGCCACCCAGTTGCCTTCGCCCACTGCACCCTGCCCTTGCCCGCTGTGCCTTGCCCTTGCCCACATCGCCCACCCTTCCCCTTCCCCTGCCCTTGCCCACTTGCTCCTGCACCTGGCTGCTCAAGCCTGCACCCATTTCATGCCCACTTGCACCCCTGCATCCCATTGGCTTTCGCCTGCTGCGCCTTGTCTGGGCCTGCCCGCCCGTGCTCACCACTGCCTGTGAGTGATTCTTTCATTTTTTTCCTTTATATTTATATTCATGTCTGCAACCTGGCCACTCCATGCCTTCGCCCAATGTGCCCTGCCTTCGCTTACTTCGCCCTGCCTTCTCCCACTGCGTGCTACCTTCCTCCGCTGTGCCTTGCATTTGCCCACTGTGCACTGCCTTCCTCTGCCCCTCCACTTGCTCCTGTGCCTGGCTGCTCCTGCCTGTGCCATTCCGTGCCTGCTCGCACACCTGCCTTCCAGTTTCCTTTTGCCCCCACGCCTTGTCTGTCATTCCCTGGGCCTGCCGCCATGCTCTTCCCTGCGTTTTAGTGAGTCTTTCATTCTTTTCTTCTTTATGTTTATATTCACGTTTGAAACTTGGCCGCCACAGCTGCTATCGCCTGTGCACCCTGCCCTGCTTTCCTCTGCCCCACCCACCTGTCGCTGCACCTGGCTGCTCATGCCTGTGCGCCTGGCCCATTCCATGCCCGCCCACCCACACACCCGCCTGCCACTCTGCTTTTGCCCACCCCAACCTCGCCTGCTTCCCCCTGCGCTCACCCCACCTGTGCTCACCCCTGCCTGTGGTGAGTTCTTTTGCTTTTGCTTTTTCTTTATGTTTGTTCTCACATCTGCAACATGGCCACCCAGTGCGACAGAATGGGAAGAGTGGGCGAAGGAGCACGAGTTTGTGTTTGTCAAGACATGAGCAGCTCTCAAGAGCACCAAAGATTGTGTGGCGCAGCTTGTGGAGGACCATGTGTTGGCGAAGGTGCAGCTTGAGGAGAAGGGTGCTGAGGAGCGGCTCGCAAAGGTACATTTTTGCCTGTCTTACGGGATGCTAACTAAAAAGCCCATCTTGTCAGGATCGTGAGAACAAGTTGCGGGACCAGGTGGCTGCACTCAAAGCCAGCGTCGCACAGCCACAGCTGCAGGCCAGCACTTGCGCCATCATGTTCCAGACTACGAAAGCGGCAATGGCGGCCTCTGCCATCTCTGTCACCGCCAAGGGTTTGACAGTAACAATAGACGACAGCTAAGTCTCTGCTGTGACTTAGAAGACAGATAGAGCAGTATGGGTTCCCGCTTGCAGTGCTGCAACACTGTAGCCACCCTTTAGAGGAGAGAGAGAATGGGGAGTAAAGTCACTGTGATTGACAGGAGACTCAACTTGCCGGTACAGGGTAGCTACGAGTCTCTACTTATAGAGGATGAGGATCCTAGGATCCGAAAGGGTAACCGTACTCGTTATAGTAGGCTGAAACGGAGACACAAACGGGGAACAAGGGGAGCACCGAGAAGAGAACAAAGGCTGCGACGAAAGGGGTTAACAAAGGGTCACAAGGACCCGAGAGAGCATCTGATCCTCGGAGAACAATGAGGATCGCTTAGGAGTGGGGTGCAGTCCAGAAATATAGTACAGTGCCTCAGGCGCACACACGAACAAACAGTCTAATCAGACTCCTGGCCGGTTCCACAACTTACAGGAGCGCAAGCAGTTGAATGCTTACCCCAGGCCGGTTACAATCTCCATCTCTTTACAGCGCAAAACTTGGTAGCCGAGGCACTCAGCAGCGGCAAGAAGAAATGGGTCCAGTGCAGGCTTGCCTGCTGTGTAGAGGTGTGGGTTGTCCGTGTTGATGGTCACTTTAGGGGGG
>QLOT01002523.1:0-17586 GCA_003313875.1 Russula aff. compacta
CGGGTGTTTGCAATGATATGCCTTTACTAAGGCATTGGCGAAGACCTGGTCAGCAGGTTCCCATGTATTGTCAGCCGCTGAGTAACCCTTCCAGCGAATGAGGTATTGAAGCTTCTTCTGCCGCCTGTGGAAGCGATGACTGATGACTTGTTCCACTTCATACTCTTCTTGATCCTCGATTATCTCCGGTGGCAGCCGTTGATAGTTCGTCCCGTGCTCTGAGGTCTCTTTGTAAGGTGTTAGTAAAGAGGCGTGGAACACCGGATGGATGGTCCACGCGGTGGGCAACTCGAGTCTGTAGGCTACTGGGGAGATCTGTTTGAGGATTTTGAAGGGTCCGTGACGCTTAGGAGCAAGTTTGGTTGATTGGTATGGTAATGTGAGGAACTTAGCTTCGAGCCAGACCTGTTCCCCTTCTGTATACTGTGCTGGGGGCGTTGTCTGTGCCGTTCGGTTGAGGGCTTGTACCGCTGCGTTCCTATGTTCTTTGAGGAGCGTCTGTCTGTCTTCTGCTGTCGCGTTGCTCGTCTCTGGGGTGATAGCCTCCGCTGCTGTTGGTATGTATCCTAGCAATACCTCGTGGGGACTCAGCTTTGTAGTAGCATTCGGCCATTTGTTGTGTACAAAGGATGCGATGGGGAGCCACTCATCCCAGTCATCTTGCCGCGCCGTTGTATAGAGGCGCAAATATTGTTCCACCCATTGATTCTTGCGCTCTGAGAGTCCATCTGTCTGCGGATGGAAGGCCGTGCTAATGTTTCGACTGATTTTCAGCTTGGTAGTAAGGGCAGTGGCGAAGTGTGATGTAAAGCGTGGATCTCTGTCTGAAATCATCCTTGAGGGCACTCCGAACCAAGGGAAGATATGCTGAAGGTATAACTTAGCTATGCCTTCGCCTGTGATCGTCGTGTTACAGGGGATGAACAGCGCCGCTCGCGAACATCCCTGGTCAACTACTGTTAGTATCGCGTCTTTTCCATTGGATGTGGGGAGTTGTGTGATCAGGTCCATGGCAATGGTGCTGAAGGGGCGTTCGCTGGGATCCCCTGGGATGCGGTAGAGTGGCGTCTTTGCTCTTGAGGTGCGTATCTTGTTCTGCTGGCATGCGGCGCACCCTTTGATGTAGCGTTCGATCCAGGCGTTCATACCCGGCCACCAGTAGTGTTGGGAGACCAAGGCGATGGTGTTATCCCTTCCTGGGTGCCCTGCGGTTGGTGAGTCGTGATACTGAGCCAGAATATCACGTCTTAGCTGTGTGTCCGTGGGCACTGCCCACTTGTTGTCCTTCACGTATCCTTCTGGTATTTTCCTTACTCCCTTGGTGTCGCACCATTCTTCCATTTCGCTGTGACCCTTCTCCTGTGCTTTCCACACTTGGTTGACAATGGCACGTGGTGTAGTGATGGTCGTCTTGATAAATAGCTCGGGGGGAATGAGCATTACGGCTTCGTTGTCGTGTTCCCCTTTGTCCACCCCTGGCGGTCTTGACAGCATGTCTGGTGCGGTGTGGATCTTACCTGGGACATGCTTGAAGACTAGGTTAAAGTCTTGAAGGTCTGAGAACCACTGCGCAACGCGTCTGTTGACCTTTCTTGGTGTCTTCCAATGTAGGAGATTAGCATGGTCTGTGAGAATCGTGACAGGGGTTTCCGTAGCTGCAAGATGCGCTCTATACTTCATGAGCGGCATATAAACTCCTAGGAATTCTCTTTCATAGATGTCATAGTTGCGTTGGGTTGGTGTGAAGGTGGCGGAATAGTACGCGACTGGGCAGAGCATAGGTTTTTGAGTGCGGGGGTTGATTTCTCCCTCCTGCGAGAGTACGGCTCCCACGCCGTATGCTGAGGTGTCTGTAGCGAGGAAGAAGGCTTTAGTGTAGTCGGGTTGTCGTAGGATGGGGCGGCTACACATGAGCGTTTTGAGGCGTTCAAATGCTTTTTGACACTCTTCCGTCCATTTGAAGGTTGCACTTTTCTTCGTCAGTTGTATGAGGGGGCGTGCTATGTTTGAGTAGTTCTGGATGAAGTATCTGTAAAACCCGGTGAAGCCTAAGAAGGCGCGGACATCAGTGACGTTCTGTGGTGGTTGCCAGTCCGCTACGCCCTTCAGTTTAGCTGGGTCCATCTGTACCGTGCTGTTCTCCAGTACGACTCCGAGGAATTCAATTTTGCGTTGTTCAAAGGCACATTTCTCCGGTTTCAGGTACAGGTCGTGCTGCCGTAGTTTTTCTAATATACGGTGGACGCATTCTTCGTGGAACTTTGGATCGTCTCTGGTCGCAATCAGTATGTCATCCATATAGACAACCAGCCACCCTTCCGCCATTTCTTGGGCAAATATGGCGTTCATCATGGTTTGAAACGTTGCTGGGGAGTTCGTCAGTCCAAAGAACATTACGGTGGGTTCAAACAGCCCTTGGTTAGTGATGAACGCAGCCTTCCATTCGTCCCCTTGTTTGATGCGAACGTTATTATATCCCCAACGCACATCGAACTTTGTAAAGAGTTTTGCGCCTTGTACCTTTGCTATAAGTTTGGGGATGAGCGGCAGCGGGTAGCGGTTCTTAATAGTCCATTCATTGAGGCGTCTATAATCTTGTACGGGTCGTAACTTGCCGTCCTTCTTTTTGATGAAGAAGAAGGGTGCTGCATAAGGGCTCTTTGACGGGCGGATATACCCCTTCGCTTGTTGCTCCTTCACGAAGTCGAGGAGCACCTTCTGTTCATCCTGAGTCAGCTGGTATACCTTCCCCGGGATCGTCGCTGGGGCGTTGGGTTTCAACTCGATTGCATGGTCCCAAATCCTAGTGTCTGGGAAACGCTGCGCAGCTTTTTCGCTGAAGACATGGGAGTGACGTTTGTACTTATCTGGTACCTCTTTACTTCCCTTTTGCGACCCTGCCTGTTCCGCCAGTTTTGACGCAAGCGTCTGCTTCTTATTCGTGACTAGGTTCTCTTCTGGCACTTGTATCTTTGCGATGTACAGTGAGCCATTTGATGGCACACATGGGTGGCGTGCAACTCGTCTCCCCGCTGGGGTGGTGTCGCATATGCCGATCTTCATCTTCTCTTTGCTTAGTGTGCGAAGGATGAGGGGCAATTGCTCGGCATTGATCCACCCTCGTGCCCAGTCGATGTTTGGTTGCGTTGCGGCGAACCAAGGATATCCTAGTATCATTTTTTGGTCGCCTAAATTGGTGAGGAAGAAACGTAGCTTCGTTCTTTGTTGTCCCGTTTGCATCTCTAAGTCTGTGTAGTGACTGATGCTCCCGTTCTTGTTCAGTGTGCCGTCGACGTTATATACTGGCCGTGGTTCCTTCAGTCATTTGGTCGGAAGCTTCAGCTGCTGTGCATAGTCTTTGTGGATGAAGTTTTCCGTCGTGCCTGAGTCCAGGAGTGTGATAGCTTCGTCTCTTTTGTGCGAGAGATGGATGAAGGTACGCAGTTGCATAGATTTTCGGATTGAAAGGTAGATGCCCTCTTTGTCGCTCTTCTTCCTCCATGCAGACTGGATCATCTCGCTATAAGGTTCTTGATGTGCTTTACACAAGCGAGTAAGCACCGCATCGCGGTCTTCGATTGCCAGATCTTCTAGTTGGTTACACAGGTCGTCTATCGAGGGGGTCGTTCCTAGGCTCGTACTTGATCCTTCCATTTGGAGTTCCTGTGGCGTTACGAGCGTAGATTTACTCTCTTCCGAGGATGTCGTGCACGTACCGTGGGCGTCATCAAACAGATATCCCTCCTCCTCCTGGGGTTGTTCAAGTGATGTGCTTTTCCGGTTCTGCCACTGCCTAGCTCTCTTCTGACGCTTCCGTTCCTCCTTTGTGAAGATTCGAGGCTGGGCTTCATCCTTTCGTGACGGAATGAGCATGTCTTGGGGAACTCCCTTTGCGTTGGTCCACATAGCGCCGTTCCTTTTGCACCACTGTTGGAGAATCTTGCTTGCTCCAACGATCCTGATAGCCCTGTCCTTGGCCGCTTCATAGGTTTGAAACCTTGTGGGCATTCTTGCCTTCACACTTGAGGCTAGTCCTTGGACAAAGTGTTCTACGCGCTCTACTCCCTTCAGGGGTCGTTTGCCAGCATCATAAGCTTTCTCAAAGTCGGCAATGTACTCATCTATGAAGGGCCACTTCATCTCCACTCTAGCATCACTCTGCCATCGTCCTTTCGGTACGAATTGTTCGAAAAAGGCTTGCACAAAGGTTTCGCCTACGCGCGGATCTTCACGGTCTTGTTTTTCCAGCCAGTCCAACTGCTGGTCGACCCATTCGTCTACAGCCCCACCTCTGATGTAGGCGAGCGTAAGGGCAGCTCTCGAAACTGGAGAGGCCAGTGCTGGTTCGTCGTCATGAGTCATGAAGTATGCCGCACATTGATAAATGAAGTTCTCAGCTTCGGAGGGGCTTCCCTCAAATGTCTTTGGCATCTTTACTACCGCTTCCTTTTCTAACATGGCCTCTATCTCCTGTTGTTGCTCCTTCTTCATCTCTTCGGCTTCCTGTTTGAGGACTTCTTGTCGCATATACTGCAGTACCATAGGTGGTAACATCGCGTCTTCCCAGTCTCTGGGGAATCGTGGATGGATAAGAAGTCGAGTCTAATGTCACCGGTCGATACCGTGACCCTTGTAAAGGCTGAAGCGACAAGTCGAACGCTCACAAAGTCCCACTTGTGAGGAAAGGTAAACAAGCCACGAATCTCCCCCTGGGGTGACTGGGTCACAAACGCTGTATTCTCCTAGACAAGGAGGTGTACAGGGAGGACAGGAGACTCAACTTAGAGAGTCTCTAGCCCAGCGCCTAATGTGCCTATATACCTCGGCCTTAAGGGCCGGTAGTCCGAATTATGGTACAGTAATGCGACAATGGTAAGCGTACAGTAATCCGGAACAGAGAGAGAAATAATCAGTAAGCGACTAGACTGCTCACAAAGCAGAAGTCCTAATCCAGCGCACTGACTAAAGCGCTGACTGATGCTGAGAGATACTAAAGAGCTTCCAAAGCTCTTACTCATCGCCTCTGACTAACCGTTAGTCATGCACAGTCATCCTGCTTACTCCAGGGCTCTGTCTTCGTCATCCTGCTCCTAGGGCATCCTAGAAGCCATAGTCCATGCGGTATCGTGTGCGCCGGACCGTGACCGCATAGCCGGTCCATGCGTGCCGAATCCTAGAGAGAACGTCCATCATCTATACTTACCGAATCTTCATCGTCCGTCTGCCCTCTGGAGCTTCACTAAGCTCCTTCCTTGGGCTCTTCGTCGTCCATCTTGCCCTCAAAGACCACGCCTGGCCTCATCCTTGGGCTTCCTCATCGTCTATCGGCCCTCCAGGGTCCCACCAGACCCTATCCTTGGGCTTCTATCCTCAACTCCTGATGTCCCCGCGGTTCACGTAGCCCAGTGGCTAGCCGCGCTGTGACAGTACAAGAGACCAAGCTTAAGGCTTAGGTCTTGCATTCTGAGGCTTTTATAGCCCTTGTGGCTACTGACGCTGTACAGGTACTAAGGTATTACTACTAAGTGCCGATGGAACGCGTCTTAGATGGCTGGCATGTCCAGTGACGCGTCTAGATGGCTTGGGATGGCTTGGTGACGTGTCTGAGTGGCTAAATGGTAGGTATGCGTTTCAGCCAGTAAGTAAGTGTCAGTAGTCCAAAAGAGGCAAGTGAAACACGTCGGAGAATTAGTCTGTAGGTATTAGTAATGAGCCGAAAGGACGCGACATAAAGGGGGGGGCTGTGGAATGTAATAGAGGTATAGTAATGTAGGTATGAGGAGGTGGAGGAGGTTCCCAGCCGGAGTGTGAGAAAGTGGTTACCATAAAAGGTGAAAACTGATGTAAGCAAAGTTAGTCCGATACAAGTCCCAGTCCATAACAGATACTGCAGGATCAGCTTCCAGCCATCCTCGAACAAGAAGCCACAGCCAGGAGAGCAAGGAGTGAGTGGCAAGAAAGGTGCGACGCACTAACTCGTGAACAAGTTTGTATCAAGAGGAGGTTGGCACATGCCAATGCCCACACCCGCATCCAATGTGCCCTTGTACGTGTCTGCGATAGCAAGAGAGTTCCACAAGGACCTCGTTTCAGCTCCCTACCACCCATCTTCGCAGCTCAAGGGCCCGCTGATCCCTCTCCACATACCAGCGATGATGACATCAATGGACCCGATCATCATTGCATGTACTGCCATGAAGTTGGACACCGAGGAGCTGCTTGTGAGCAACCCCATTTCCTTTGTTTCCACAACAGCAGTTCCCGTTGTTTCATTCCTCACATACACCCTAACTACAGCCGCGATCTACCGGACACTTGTGGCTACGCTGGAGAGCGAAAGAGAAATAGCCGATGGTATAGGTCGTACCCTCCCTCCCACTATAAGAAATATGGCGGTCACTTGTGAGCCTTATGATCTCTAGCTACGTCTCGGGACTTTCCTTCTGGGGGGGGAATGATGATACCCTCAGGACAGTAATTGTTACCGTTACTCAGTTGTGGACACTTCCTTTATGTGTGATGCAGCACCATGACTCCAAGTCATGACGCATGTGACTCCTTATGAGTCACATGATCCACCCAAAGTTTCTGACTCGTTCTGGTAGTGACTAGTAGGCTCGATAGCAGTGACTCGACTAGGATTACAAGATGTATATAAGCCGACTGATTGTAACACTCAAGCTCTAAGCTTGAGTTGAATCGTACTTCGTGTCTTTTCATTTCGAGTGATCAAACCCCTCACAACTAAGTCTACCAACTTGAGTTGCAATTTCCTTGTTTCACTTGTGTGTTCTTAAGTCCTATTGGCCTTATAGTTCACACGCGTTACATGGATGTTCTCTCTAGGATTCGGCAGCATGGACTGGCTATGCAGTCACGGTCCGGCGCACGTGATACCGCATGGACTATAGCTTCTAGGATGCCCTAGGAGCAGGATGATGAAGACAGAGCCCTGGAGTAAGCAGGATGACTGTGCATGACTAACAGTTAGTCAGAGGCAATGAGTAAGAGCTTTGGAAGCTCTTTAGTATCACTCAGCATCAGTCAGCGCTTTAGTCAGTGCACTGGATTAGGACTTCTGCTTTGTGAGCAGTCTAGTCGCTTACTGATTGTTCTCTCTTATTGTTCCCGATTACTGTACACTTACTACTGTCACACTACTGTACCATAGTTCGGACTACCGGCCCATATGGCCAAGGGTATATAAGCGCATTAGGCGCTGGGCTTGGAGACTCTCTAAGTTGAGTCTCCTGTCCGCCCTCTACACCTCCTTGTCTAGGAGAATACAGTGTTTGTGACCTAGTCACCCCAGGGGGAGATTCGTGGCCTGTTTTCCTATCCTTGCAAGTGGGGCTTGCGAGCGTTCAACTTGTTGCTCAGACTTTGCTAAGGTCACGGCTTCGCTGGTGACACACTCGCAGCCATAGAGAATGTGTAACTTGGCGGGGCTACCCCAAGGTGGCGGCCTTCTGCGAGGGCTCTACAGGATTCCCACCTCTCAGTCGTCATCCAGGTGGTCACACATGGTTTTTGTGTATGCAGCACCCTTTTCTATGTTGAGCTTCGTACTTATATGGCACATCCATGTCATCAGTGAGTACCAAGTTGTAATCAACAAGTACCTTTCCCATTACAAGACTGCCGATGAGGACCTGGTACATAATGCAGTTATTTCCTCATTCCCTCTATATACACCATGACGTTCTTGTACGTTTCCATTGAGGCGGACTCTTGCGGATCCTCGCAGACATCTATGTCCCTGATCTTATGACTAGTGAAGTGTCACAGCCCCGAGTTTTTGATCCTACAGAGCCTCAACACCGACGAGTCATGCAATGACCCTTGGATCCCTGCCCCAAATCTGCTCTACATGGCTGAGCATGGAGATGACGCTGTCCTTTGCTCCGAGCATTTCTTTGATTGTGACGACCCACCGCTACAAACTATTGCGAATGTGATCAATTACATTTGCCAGGCTCTCAAGGTGCTGTAGCTTCGTGTCCCGCCTAGTCCATCCGCTTCTGCCACTTCATTACCCCCCAACCACCCTTCTGCAACCGTCTCCCCTGCGATGCTGACACACACATCACGTAGGGCCTGTGCTTCCTTCACGAGCACAAGATCGATCTTCTGACCATAGACGGCTTCCTGCACCCGGCACAAACCTCCAATCTTGAGGGCCAGAGGAGCCTTGTGATACCCACACTGCACCTTTTCCCGAGGGTGGAGTTCTGAATCATCTGTGGTGATAAAAGATGTACCTGGGGAGCATTGGTTAAGAGCCCACATGCTGGTGTATGCATCCTTGTTCATGGGCACACGTCCTTTGTACTGGATCAAAACCATTTGAAGCGCTCAACTGACTACACAGAAGGGTAAGATATGGACCACTGGGAATATGGACAGGTTCTGCACTTGTCATGAATGGCATAGGAGACCGAGTAGGAGATATCAGCAAGAGAAGCGGACAAGACGACAGACAAGGTGGATTGCAAGGGATGCGGGGGGAGAGCAGGGGGAGTGAAACAAAGGCGAAGAATTGACAGCAGAGATGAGAGGCGAGATTATTAGCACTCACTTGAACATTTCCACGGGACTTAGAGGGACACAGAAGGCATAGATGGCTCTGGAATGTTGGAACCAGGGGTCCCATTGCAAGAGAGAAAATAGTGAGCTATTATTCCTGTGAGAGTGTAAACATTCAAATCCCAAAGATGATGAAGATGCCAAGTATGTTGCAAACTATAAGGGAGTTAGGTGAGGAACCGCGGACGCGCACGTATTGTCTGTAGGACAATAGTAGACTCAGTCTCACACATACGGCATGATAGCTATGATGTTATTTACCTGTAGGACAATATTAGACTACAGGGCATGTCAATGGGATGGTATGGTACTGTGAAACGGGGATGCTCACCTCAGTCTCGCACATATGGCACGATAGCTGAGGTGACAGCTAAACTACATCTGCTATTTATCTAGGTGTGGCCTTTAGGCCCCAAGGGTATGGTAAGAGCTAGTAAACTACATGAACTAGCTACTTGTAGGTAGAGGGTGGGTGGCATAGTCCCCACGTACAGTGTCTGTATTTTCATCTATATATACTGTCACCGCCAAGGGTTTGACAGCAACAAAAGACTGTAGCTAAGACTCTGTAGTGTCTTAGAAGACTAGTAGAGATAGATGGGTTCCCGCTTGCAGTGCTGCAACACTGTAGCCACCCCTTTAATGCAGAACAGAGAGTGAAGAGTAAGTCACTGTGATTGACAGGAGACTCAACTTGCCGGTACAAGGTAGCTAAGAGTCTCTACTTATAGAGGAGGGGAATTCTAGGATCCGAAAGGGGTGACTGTACTCGATATAGTAGGGAGAAAGGAAGACACAAACTGGGAACAAGGGGAACATCAAAAGGGAAACAATGACCGCATCAAAAAGGGGGTTAACGAAGGGTCACAAGGACCTGAGAGAGCATATGATCCTCGGAGAACAACGAGGATCGCTTAGGAGTGGGGATGCAGTCCAAAAATATAGTACAGTGCCTCAGGCGCACACACAAGCAAACAGTCTAATCAGACTCCTGGCCGGTTCCACAACTTACAGGAGCGCAAGCAGTTGAATGCTTACCCCAGGCCGGTTACATATACTGTGTGCTAAGTACTACAGTACATGTCACCGCCAAGGGTTTGGCCGCAACAATAGACCAAGTATGTGGTCGCCTAGTAGTTCTTTAAGTGGTTGAGCTAAGTCTCACAGCGACTTAGACGACTGATAGAGTAGGAGTTACCGCTTGCTGCACTACTATGCAGTAGCCACTCCTCTGAGGGAAAAGGAAAGGGAAAAGGGGAACGGTGTGAATTGAGACAGGAGACTCAACTTGCCGTCTTAGGGACGTCAAGGAGCCCTATTTATACAACAAGACAGATACTAATAATAACTATGCCAGCGCATTGCTCCACTATGACTGGGTATCCTAAGAATAACCACTCCACAGTGAGTCATGATCCGGTACAGTAAATAGAACACTCCACAATGACTCCTGTATCGTACAATAATATCGCAACTCCACAATGACTCACCACTCCACAATGACTTGTCGAACCCCACACATGGCCGGTTCCAGAACTTACAGGAGCGCGGTGCACAGCACCACTCCAGGCCGGTTGCAGTACATGTATGTGCTTTATCTACACGAGCTGATCTGCTCCGGCGTTCCGACGCTCCGATCCAAGCTCAAGTTCAACAAAGTGAACATAGTGATAGGTAAAAAGGGGGGGGGGCAAGGAAAGGAGCGGGCATGTGGTGTATGCGCTCACACACCCAGGGAATAAATGAACAGGGGAGTGAAGCAAGAGTTGCGTGGGACAGGTTGGTGCGTGAGGTCATCTGAAAGAAAGGCGCTGGGCGGGGGCGGTGTTGAGAAAAAGCCTCGGGGCAGGACTGCATGACGCGCTTGACAAGGCTGACCCATGAGGGCACGGGACTTGCCGGACGGGACATCACACAGATTGGGGTTCGCCGGGCTGGCCCCAGAGCGGCTAATTCTAGGCACTGGTGCATATCAGCACACGAGAGCACGCATTTGAGTGTGTCACGATGAAACTCTACCATTTGAAGCGCTCAATGGACTACTCAATAAACTGGTGAATTCAAATATGCACAACCTGGAAACTGGTGGGCAGTGAAGCTGTTCGTGGTCAAAACAATTCTAGCGCTTGTCATACACCAATCTGGAAAATCCTCCACGGCGTCTATCGCCGCCATCGATTACTATCGCAGCCTGCAAACGTCGCCTCTTAGCTCGCCTTTCTTCCCCTCCTAATATGAGTGAAAGTTCTACTTCCTCTCGCTTCCAATTTCTCTTCGATGCTGCCCTTCAGGAGTATGAAGAACAAATGGGGACAAATTTACTTCACCATCCTCTCGCCACAAAACTCGAAGCTTGCGACTCCGTGGAGTCCATCACTGCTGTTTTTCAAGAGCAAACACAAGCTTTTCGTGAATATCGAGGAGATGACGGAAAGGTCATGAAATCGCTCAAAGTTGTTGTCCATGCCCTGCATAAGCTATCCAGCAGCACCACCCTTCAGCAGAGTATCAGTCACGTACGTTGTCACCGATCGAGTCGATACAATTTCTGGTCCCTGATACCTATTCAATAGTCATTCCTGCCAGCAAAAACAATACTTACCGGCTTTGCTATTCTACTTGCAGTATGTGTCTCCATTTTCTTACCTGAATATCCCTGGTGGCGTCTAAGCGTTGCCCTGGTAGGCGGTCAAGAACGTTAGCGCGAGCTTCGATGCACTCATTGTTCTACTCGACGACATGGGAAAGTTTCTGAACAGGCTTGAGGTTTATACGAATATCCCTCCTACACCAGCTATGACGGAGATAGTTGTGGGAATATTGGTGGAACTGATCTCTACGCTTTCCTTGGCGACAAAGGAGATGAAACAGGGGCGACCAAGTGAGCCAGGGTTATCGTGATCCATCTATCCCTTTACTGAGCGCATCGCAGAGAAATTTGTCAGGGAGCTGTTGGGAAAGAACAAGGTCGAGCCAGCGCTGGAGCGGCTAGATAAACTCGCCCAAGATGAGTCTCGAACGATCGCAGCACAGACACTCGAGGCCGTCTACGGTCTCGACCGGAAAATGAAGGATGTCATTGACGGTGCAGAAACTCAACTCGAGTTCCGCTCATTGGTTGCTGAATATACTTTCCTCTAGATGGCAAGGCATCTGCAGACGGTGTTCAGGATGTTCTGAGTACGTCCCACTGGCGGTAGTCTGCCAGGGCGCTATCTGATTGGGTCACAGAAATCATGCAGCAAAACGCGAGCGACATGAATAAAGCAAAACGTCGGTTATTCTGAATGTTTTTCAGCGGGATACTGAGGCAATCATAGGCGAGAAGTTGCAAAAAGATGTCGAGAATTGGCTCTCTCCTCCAGATCCGTGGAAAAACCACAATATCTTGTGGGAATCGCATCACGGTGAAACAGGAACATGGTTTCTTCGAGGGGATACCTTTACGGAATGGAAATTATCTGGTCCCATTCTCTTTTATGGGTTCATGGCAAACGTTAGTATCACAAAATCCTTCGCCTTCGCCTGGCTGATGATTTTCGCTGTTTGTAGCCGGTGCGGGAAAAAGCGTTATTTGGTGCGTTTGTCAGTTTCAATGTCTCTCTTTTTGGGAGCTGATAATATCTGTAGTCCCACGATCATCGAGCACATTGATGAGATGTGCAAATCGAGACAAGCATCCCTCGCCTTTTTCTATTGTGATTTCAGAGACGACGCAAAGAAGGACCCCCGTGGATTGCTTTCATCATTACTTGTCCAGCTTTGCGATCAGTCCGATTCCTATTGCGACACTCTTTCCGATTTCTATTCGGCACACCGTCGTGGTTCTCAATATCCCGGCAACGATGCGCTTCTACAGTGTCTGATTCGTATGCTCAAATTCTCCGAGGCTCCTGTTTTCATCATTGTGGATGCTCTCGACGAGTGCCCAAATACAACTGGCGCGCCGTCCCCTCGTGACAAGGTATTAAACCTGGTGGAAGAGCTTGTCGACTCACAATTACCAAATCTTCGGATTTGCGTAACGAGCCGACCCGAGGCTGACATTCAACTCGTCCTCGATGGCTTGGCTTTTCGTTCAGTTTCTCTACATGGGGAGAGCGGACAAATTGGCGACATCGTCGAGTATGTCAAGTCGTTCGTTAACACGGATTCGAAGATGCGAAGATGGAAAGTGGTGGACAAGGAACTGGTTATTGAAGTTCTGACTGAAAAAGCTGACGGGATGTAAGGCACTAATATCGTGATCTGCTATGACACTCCCTCATATGTGTTATGTAGGTTCCGATGGGTCTACTGTCAACTGGTTTACCTCCGCCGCTGCATCCCAGCACGTATCCGGCATAATTGCCGGAAACCCTGGATGAGACATATGAACGCACATTACAAGATCTCGACGAACAAAACTGGGAATATGCTCACCATCTGTTCGAATTTGTTGCTGTGGCTTCCCGTCCGCTTCGTGTCGAGGAGCTTGCGGAGTTTCTTGCATTTGATTTTAATGCAGGACCAACACCCACGTTCGTAGCAGACTGGCGGCCCTTGGATCCAGCACAGGAGGTGCTGTCCACGTGCTCCAGTTTGCTTTCAATTGTCAATGTGGACGATTCACAAATCATCGAATTTTCGCATTTCTCGGTGAAAGAGTATTTGATGTCGGTCCGGCTTTCCAAATCAAGAGGCATTCTTTCTCGTTACCACGTGTCTATAACATCCGCCCACACGATCGTTGTGCAAGCATGTCTTGGGGTTCTACTTCACCTGGATGAAAACGTCAGCCAAGAGAGCCTCGAGAGATTTCCACTCATTGGATACGCTGCTCAGTACTGGGTGGACCATGCACAGGTCAAGGGTGTGTCAGCCACGACGCAAGATAGCATAAAGCGTCTGTTTGACCCAGACGAACCTCATTTTGCGATCTGGATCTGGATATATGATCCAATGACAAGGTCTTTTTTTCTTCCATCTCCACATATGCCATCGACAATCCCGCCACAGCCACGAGGATCTTCCTTGCATTATGCCGCTTTGCTTGGCATGTATGATACCGTGAAGTTTTTGGTCATGGAGCGTTCACAAAATGTGAATGCTTGCGACTTGTACAAGGCGACTTCGTTGCATAAGGCATCGGAAGGGGGATTCGTAGAGGTTTCTCGACTCCTTCTCAAGTATGGTGCAAATGCCACAGTCCAGGATAAGCACAAGAGCACTCCGTTGCATTTGGCGTCAAAATCGGGAAGGTTGGAAATTGCGCAGCTCCTTCTCGAACATGGCGCAGATTCCACGGCCCAGGATGAGCACAAGAGCACTCCGTTGCATCAGGCGTCCGAACGGGGTTGCGCAGCTCCTTCTCGAACATGGCGCAGATTCCACGGCCCAGGATGAGCACAAGAGCACTCCGTTGCATCAGGCGTCCGAACGGGGAAGGGTGGAGGTTACTCAGCTCCTTCTCGAACATGGCGCAGATGTCACAGCCCAGAGTGAGGACAAGACCACTCCGTTGCATCTGGCATCGAAATGGGGAAGGGTGGATGTTGCTCAGCTCCTTCTCAAACATGGCGCAGATGTCACAAACCAGGATGACTGCAAGTCCACTCCGTTGCTTCTGGCGTCGGCATGGGGAAGGGCGGAAGTTGCTCAGCTCCTTCTCGAACATGGCGCAGATGTCACAGCCCAGGATGAGCACAAGGACACACCGTTGCATTGGGCATCGAGAAATGAAATGGTGGGAATTGCCCGTCTCCTTCTCAAACATGGCGCAGATGGCGCAGCCCAGAATGAGCACAAGAGCACTCCGTTGCATCGGGCGTCACAAGCGGGAAGCGTGGAAGTTGCTCAGCTCCTTCTAGACCTTGGAGCAGATTCCACAGCCCATGATGAACACAAGAGCACTCCGTTGCATCTGGCGTCAGAATGGGGAAGTGAGCAAGTTGCTCGGCTTCTTCTCGAACATGGCGCAGATGTCACAGCCCAGGATGAGCACAAGAGCACTCCGTTGCATCTCGCGTCAAAACTGGGAAGGGTGGGAGTTACTCGGCTTATTCTATAACATGGCGCAGATGTCACAGCCCAGGATGAGCACAAGAGCACTCCATTGCATCTGGCGTCAAAATTGGGGAGTGTGGAAGTTACTCGGCTCCTTCTCGAACATGGCGCAGATGTCACAGCCCAGGATGAGCACAAGTACACTCCGTTGCATCTGGCGTCAGTTTGGGAAAGGGTGGAAGTTACTCGGCTTCTTCTCGAACATGGCGCAAATGTCACAGCCCAGGATGAGCACAAGAGCACTCCGTTGCATCTAGCGTCAGTATTGGGAAGTGAGGAAGTTACTCTGCTTCTTCTTGAACATGGTGCAGATGTCACAGCCCAGGATGAGGAGAAGAGTACTCCGTTGCATCTGGTGTCAAAAGTGGGAAATGGGCTAGTTACTCAGCTTCTTCTCGAACATGGCGCAGATATCACAGCCCAGGATGAGCACAAGAGCACTCCGTTGCATCTCGCGTCAAAATCAGGGGGCGTGGA
The DNA here is from genome assembly GCA_003313875.1 of Russula aff. compacta. Taxonomy (NCBI): domain Eukaryota; kingdom Fungi; phylum Basidiomycota; class Agaricomycetes; order Russulales; family Russulaceae; genus Russula; species Russula aff. compacta. The sequence goes on from QLOT01002523.1 coordinate 15,109, forward strand.
TGTTGCTTCGGTCCTTCTCGAACATGGTGCAGATGTCACAGCCCAGGATAAGCACAAGAGCACTCCGTTGCATCTTGCGTCACAATCAGGAAGTGTGGAAGTTACTGAGCTCCTTCTCGACCTTGAAGCAGATGCCACAGCCCTGGATGAGGACCAGATCACTCCGTGGCGTCTAGCGTCAGAATGGGGAAGTGAGCAAGTTACTCGGCTTCTTCTAGAACATAGCGCAGATGCCACAGCCCAGGACGAGCAAAGGAGCACTCCGTTGCATCTGGCGTCAAAATTGGGAAGGGTGGGAGTTACTCGGCTCCTTCTCGAACATGGCGCAGATGTCACAGCCCAGGATGGGGGCAAGAGCACTCCGTTGCATCTCGCGTCAAAATTGGGGATGGTGGGAGTTACTCGGCTGCTTCTCAAACATGGTGCAGATGCCACAGCTCAGGATGAGCACAAGAGCACTCCATTGCATCCGGCGTCAGAATCGGAGAGGGTGGGAGTTACTTGGCTGCTTCTCGAACATGGCGCCGATGCCACAGCCCAGGATGAGGAGAAGAGCACTCCGTTGCATCTGGCGTTACGATCGGGAAGTGAGGAAATTACTCGGCTTCTTCTCGAACATGGTGCAGATGTCACAGCCCAGGATGAGAGCAAGAGCACTCCGTTGCATCTGGCGTCAGAATTGGGGAAGGTGGAAGTTACTCGGCTCCTTCTCGAACATGGCGCAGATGTCACAACCCTGGATGCAGGCAAGAGCACTCCGTTGCATCTGGCGTCAGAATGGGGAAGTGTGGAAGTAGCTCAGCTCCTTCTCAAACATGGCGCAGATGTCGCAGCCCAGGATGAGCGCCAGCGGACTCCGTTGCATCTGGCATCGGAGTGTGGAAGTGTGGAAGTTGCTCGACTCCTTATCGAACATGGTGCAGATGCCACAGCTCAGGATGATGACAAGAACACTCCATTGCATCTGGTATCAGAATGGGGATGTGGGGAAGTTACTCAGCTCCTTCTCGAATATGGCGCAGACCCCAGTGCCCTGAGCAACACGAACCAGTCCGACGTTCAACAAACAGAAGCATTCAAATATGCAGCTATGTAGTTGAGGTCAGAGGAGGAATATGAATACAAATTATAGCAGCGTTATATATGGGACGCAAGGTAAGCAGTCAAATGTCATGTCATCGATCAGGTGTGAAGTCTGAATTGTTTAGCTTGAATTATCAGTCAACGGAGAGAGAGCGGCCATTTCAGAATGCCACTGTTTTCTTATTTTTGGATGTAGACATCATCGCATCTGCAAGTGCGATACGTGGTCTATACTCCTATGGAAGCATCTATGTTAAAGACTGTTGCGAGCGATAGAGATGTAATAGACTGGAGAGGAAGGCATGAACTATGACTCAGAGGAGAGTGGATATCTGGGGGGACAAAGCCAGAAAAAATGAGGGCGTGGCAGACTGAGACGGGAAGCAGACGACTTTCACAATTCGGTACATTTGTAGAATGACAGAGATGAGAAACGAGAATGCACGTGAGAGACGTATAGTTCGAGAACACGTGAAAAGAACGTGCTGTGGAGTGATACTCTGGGCGGGTCAACCAATGTCAGAGATTACTCCAAGGAGTTACGATGTGAGAGGACGGGATGGGGCTGAAAGCATTCAAGAGCCAATTGTAGGAATTCTTTGGTCCATCTCGTTAAGGTAAAAGCTGGTCTACTGGAGGACAAGCCCTTTCTCAGGCCTTCGATCTTGTTTGGGTGGCGTAACGAAGTCTGTGGAGAATCTTGATAAGACAAGTGTGAAAACAGGTGGCTGAATGCTATCCTCGTGTATATGCGCAACCACTGGCTCCGACGAGGCTCCCCTTGTCTACGGATCCATCCCGTAGGTGTCCATGATAACGCTGAAAATTCGCCAATTAATCTCCTGACACCCATCTATGGCAATGCCGACAACCACTCCCTCCCAACTCTCCTCACCTCAGTTCTCACCGTGATCGCGCTTGCAACCGACAAATAAGTGATGTTTTTCGTGACCCTATGCGTCATCCATGTGTAGAGGCTGCCATACTTGTTCTACACATTTATGACGATGAATAGCTCAGTTCACTGGGACAGGTCATAATATTCCTGACTGAAATTGAATCCATTTTCGTTCAAGTTGCTGGTGTCAACCGTTGCTGCAGAGTAACTCACGTTGGTACACATGCGCTCATCCTTATGTACGCAAAGTTGGGTTACTTGATGTGGCCAGAATTGGTGCATCATCTACAAGGTTTCGGTGCAATATCCTGGGTAGGATAGTAGTATCAAGTGGATCAGCCAGTGCTATGCGCGGATGAATAAGGAGATTGCCCTGCTTCAATAGGGTGGGTGTCAACCGTCCCGAGGCCGTCAAAACAAATCGTTCACGCGTTCACGGGTTGACGCGTTGACGGCCCGGTGACGGCCACCCCTTTTTTTTTTTTTTTTTTTTTTTT
>QLOT01002534.1:0-17222 GCA_003313875.1 Russula aff. compacta
CACGATCGAAGCTTTCTTCGACGCACTCAAGGTGAGCAAGTTTGCGGTTTTACATCGTCGACTAGGGCGTACTCATATTCTCCATACTCGCCTTAAAGACCTACATCGTGGCCTAAAAACATAACATGTGCAGTCTCCAACGGCATTTGGCATCATCGCAGTGCGACATCCTGATCGCATGACTGCGATCATCACGCAAAACGGTAACGCCTACAAATAGGGCCTCCGCAAGACCTTTTGGGCGCCGCTCGAGAAGTACTGCGCCGCGCCAGCATTCTCGACGACGAGCCCCGAGGCGCAGGCACTCCCGTTCCTGCAGCTCGGACCAACCGAGTGGCAGTACACGAATGGCGTGCCCGAGGGGCTGCTGTCCCGCATCGCCACAGATCAGTACACGCTCAACGCGGCGCTGCTCGCGCGCGAGGGCGACGCGGAGACGCAGCTGTCGCTGTTTTACGACTACCGCACGAACGTGCAGCTGTACCCGCAATGGCACGAGTACCTCCGCACGAGCGGCGTGCCCGTGCTCGCTGTCTAGGGTGCGAACGACGACATATTTGTCAAGGCTGGCGCTGAGGCGTTCGCTCGTGACGTGAAGGACTTTGTGTTGCACTTTGTCGATTCGGGGCACTTTGCACTGGAAACTCACGTTGAATACTTTTCTGAGCAGATCGACAAGTTTTTGTCCTCGAGGATCTTTAATGTGTAAGGGCCGTAGGTCACATATCGCACGTAGACTGACAGTCACGTACTAAGTTACGCTCAAGAACAGAATATGAAGGGTGTCATCGTGTGAATCATCCCTCCAAGTCTGGGACACAGATTCTGTTGCGGATGTTTCGGCAGACGAGAAACAGCCGTTCGAGCACATCCCAATGTGTGGGGATGTCTCAAGGTTTGAAGGGCGGTAGCAAGACGAGACATCGACATAAGTGCGCACTTAGGAGGGAGGGAGGAAGTTCATGGAACATATTTCTCTCTCACCCTCCACTCCACAAGTTCTGTACAGAGCGTCCAGTCTCCGATTGTCGTCCAATGATGATCACAGAAGATGATCGTTCCGTGAAGCCCAGGCCATGTTCCGCGCGTCCATCAAGGAGTTCTTGATCAATCGCAATATCATGGAGAACCCTAGCAGCACGACAGCGATGTGACTGGATAGGCACATACTACATCATGCCGCTCATGCGCGTCATGAGCCGTGTATCATAATTTATTAGTACCAGTGTCTGAATGTGGTTCGCAATTGCGACTGGGGATCACCAGAAGAGACGAGGGCATGAGAATTTTGAGGCATGAGGCTTTGGGCTAAGGGTTTGAAATGTCCAAGGCCCAGGGACTTAGCGTCAGGGAAGAATAAGGACGACAAACGTGAGGGGTTGAGGAAACGAGGAAATCTATCAGAAACCTGAGGCCCGGAAGGGTCAATGAGAAAAGAAGATGCATCCCTCTTCCAAAGGAAGAATAGTTCCGGTGGTACCTCAACGGCTCTGTTGGGAACGGGAATTGTGGTCAAGTGATAATACCAAGCCGTGGTCGCGGGTCGCGGAGCGCTGAGAATCGCACTCAGAGGCGCGGTTGCGGGAACGGCCGGCAGCGCGCGGAGAGATGTTGCACCCGGCCCGGGCCACCTGCGAGGTCGGAAATTTACAGAGATCGCAAATTATGGTCGGCCTATGTGATGATGCATGATCAGCGCAAGTGCACTGGCGATTTCTGGTCAAGTGAAAGCATAATTCCAATCACAAATTGGGAATTAGATCATCGGTGCGCCCATACTATGTTGGAGACACAACGAAAAGGCGAATATATACGTATACTAGTACGTTGCCATCGGACCAGCGACAGTCATACTGAGAAGCTATGGTACAGAAACTAGCCGCGTATGATATATTATCGATAATGCCAAATGAGAACAAGTGGGAGAAAGATATAGCGGTCGAACGAGTGATCTGCAATTACGAATCATCAAAGGCAGAGGCCCTGAACATTGGGACGTCGTCATAATACCCAGGAAACTCGTCTTCGAGCGCAGAATCCAGCCCTTGAAGGGGAATCCTTCCTTCCTCCGTTATAGGCTCGGGTGGGGCACCCGCGTGACTGCTTATAGTGAAGTGTGTATCAGAAAAAGAGTCTATCATACAGACCCAGAAGCGAATCCTACCGTGCGCCCTTGAAAAGCTCGCTCTGTATGCGCTGCACAAGCTCTCTGCTGTTTGGCGGGCTGTGATCACGAAGTTTACGAATGGACCTGATGTGCGAATTGTAAGTGATTTTGTAGCGTTCTTCGTTCCAATTCGATTCTCTGCGTGTGCCATCAGACCACTCATATATGCTGCACTCTATCTGATAAAATCGGGTATGACCCTCAGCATCCACGGTAGTAGGACGTAGCCTCAATCCTTACCACCGTGAGTACAAGGGCCATAGCTTCGATTGGAATAGGTCTGAAGTGTCGGTGGAAGAGAATGCCATCGGACTCCTTGTTCTGAAACCATATGAGATTGACGGCCCTTTGGATGACGGGGTGTCGATATGGGAAGTGAAACGTCCCGTCAAAGTTGCGTCCCTGTACGCATGCGGGGCTCAGTGGGTTACAAACAGCAATAAAATGGAATGTACCCGATAAATGAAAGTGGTGTTGGCTAGCAGCGTTTGAGCGCAACTTACATTACTGCTGATGCTGGGCGAAGCTTGACTGGTATTAAACCCATAAGAAGTCTCCACGGCATGCATAATCCTCATCTTCATGTCATTGAAAAGTGTCATGCTCCCAATCATTACCTGAGAATTCACGTCAATTCGTGTAACATTTGTCAAGAAGGAGACTTGCATCCCTGACTTGGGGAAATGCAGTAGGAGTTTTCCCGTTAAACGTACATGCCTCACTCCACGCAGCCGCTGCCCATTCTTCCATCATAGGAGGCAATGGAAATGCATCCCTGCAGCTGAGATAGGTCCGATAAAGACGTTTGGCGACCCTTATAATGGAGTCCAAGCCATCTGTATCTGATAGGTGAGAAAAATGGGGAGCTTCCCTGCATCTTTCTGTTGCAGACTGTGGTGGGAAAAATTAGAAACACGACAAAAAGATTACAAGTAAAGATAACCTTGGCATGTTGGTGAGCACCTTTGGCAGCCTTACGAAATTCGCGAGCGTTTATTAGCTTTCGAAAGCCTCGTTTTTCATCCAACCCGGTCTGAACCTGTCGAGCACTACCGGATGTTAGCAGCGACATACTTGATTAAGGGGAGGTCTCACTAGCTAATCCTCTCTTCGATGATTCTGCGGTCAAATTGGTCGATGACTGATTCATATTCAGCGGCTAATCCACAGGCTATTTCCAGGTGTTCATCGCCCCGAGCTTTTTGTGCTGCTGGTAACTGCCTCGCGACGGTGTCCAGAAGCCTGGTGAAAATGAGAGCTCCTGGTGGGCTGTCCGATGGGATTTTCGGCGGGGCCTTTGGTGGAGTGCATCGTTGATCGCTTGGACTCATGACAAGATGGCCAACGATGGGGTGTTTGCAAAGGCGGGTGTGGAAATTTCTGGGTTATAAGGTAGAGTTGCGGGGGTTATATGTATTGATTATACAGTCCTTGATCACGAGTGGCCAGGCAGGCCACGCAGAGGCATGCACGGATGATCGATGCATAGATGTCCGTCACGGTGGAGTCGACGATGTGATGGGACTGACGAGCTTGGGATGGGGCCGCGGGTCGCGCTTGCCGCGTACGGTCTGCCGTAATTCAGTAACTGATCATGATCCTCAGTAATTCCGAGACGGGAGGATCTTTACCAGCCCCTTCGTGATCCTCCTGTCCATCACTCAGCCTGGCGTCCTTTCACGTATGGCCAGGAATGAGACATCGATTAGACAAATTCGAAAATACAAGTTTTTGTTGTTTCGAGGCGTACAAGCCTACCAGGAACGCGCTGAATCCGATACCGGTAGCGACGATCCAAGGCGGGTTACAGTAGACGCTGAGACTTCGTTATCTCCCTCATAGCAGTCTCATCATCAGCGTTTTCTCTGCTTCGTTCGTAGCGGATGACCAGCTGATCACCTTTCTGTGAACCCCCAGCGAGAGGCAGTCCTCGATGCCTCGTTCAGCCCATCTTGCCTAAACTGATAGACGTACATACGTTGGAATCCTGCAACATGCGGCGTACGCATTCACGACCTTCTTACCCCATCCTTCACATATATATTCCCAAGAATTCGGACCCATATCAAATACAAAGAGATGAGAAAGGTGCGTGGGAGCTTATCATCACATGCGCCGGCATGTCGGTGGCGCAGGGCACGTTTTTTTCTGGCCGTTCAACTTGTAGATTAAGGAGGCTCTTCCCACATACTCTATTTCCTTCTCGATAAGAGCTGCTACGGCGCAGCTCTAAAACTTTCGTGACGCGGGAGGCAGTGAGGAGTGATATGGAGCCGAGCCTTGAGCAGTTTCCAATGTCATATATGGTCATGGCATGCTATCGGGTTGGAACTGGTCAGTATAGCCCAATGCAAAGGGCGACTCACCAGGGGCAAGTACTTACGGGGTGTGCTTTGAAAGGCAGATACAATGGTATGAAGGATTTTCCAGTGAAGAAAAGGGATTCTAAACAACTCAGCACCATTTATTTGCACTATTAGCAACCACCAACTGGCGTGCAAAGTCAATAATCTACTAGTTAGCCTCGAGCTGAACGGCGTACACACCAACACCTGGCACAACCAGTAAGCAAGCTTTTCACGCGTTTAGGGCTGGAATAGTTCGAAATATATCCCCTAAATGGCATTCTCCTTGTGGCTCGGTTACAAAGAGATGTTTGTCAGGATGTGATATGTATTACGGGCATTGTACGGGAAGATTCGAGGACAAAATAACAAATGGTTGAGCTGCAGCTGCAGCCCGACGCTTGCCAGTTGTCACGTGTTACACACGTGACATGCCCGAAAAGTTTTCCTGCGCCTGCGCAACAGCTTCGTCGCCCCTAAGACTGCACCTATTCTGCACCCTCAATAACAACCTCTTACCAGTATATTCAGGGAAGTCAGGGCCTTAAAATCGACCAGCATCATTGATATTTCTCTTCTCGAATTCCTGGGTCATCAATTTTGCCAGATAGCCTTTGGAAGGCTCGGTGACAGGGAACACAATGTTTCTGACAAGCAGTGGCTGATATTTGCATACTCCCAGACTATGCCCTCTTTGAGGTATTTTATTTCTATAGCCGGGAGCTCAAGTACGCCCATCAATGGTGGTGGAATAACCTGAGAGATGTATGTCGAAGATGGCGATTCTGGACATATCATCGTTTCATCACCGCGCACTCTGTATCTGCGACTTGTATGCACTCACGGAACACCCACCAGGATGTCACCGGATATCTGGCCACTGTTTTCCATCCCCACATTTTGTTATTCCGGAGAGTTAGACGGTGGGGGTCAAGATAACACCATTGCGGCAATCGAGCACCATGATCGTGTAGTCAAGATTGAAATTCGAGATAGCGCCGGTTCTTCACGAGGAATTCTTGGGGGGGTCTGTGCCATGTTTCGAAGCTTTTTCTTACTGGAACTTGCATTCCGGCATTCCCGAAACCTTTTTTGTCGGCCACTCACTTGTCCGAACTTTCCCTCTGGGATATCCCGATTACCGGATACATTTCACCTGAGGCAATGGCCACTTTTCTGGCCACTGTGCCCAATGTCGAGTTCCTTTTACATTGGATTCCGACACCCTACCTCCGACAGAATAGGCTTGCCTCCACCAACTTGTGCCATCCTTCCCGCTCTCACCGACTTTCAGTTCCAAGGCGTTAGTGAATACTTGGAATACCTTGTTACTCGAATTGATACCCCCAAACTCAACTGGCTCGTGATACATCTCTTTATGGACATTATGTTCCATACCCCACAAGTTCATCGCTCACGCAAAAAGAATCAGGCCACTCAAGTCAGCTCGGGTCACGTTTGATTCTTCTGCAACATTATCCTCCCTCTACTCGGCTTCGTGGAGTTGGGGATTCGTTGCAAAGACTGGCAGGCCTCGTTGATGGCGCGGGTATGCAGCCAGCAATCTCCTCTCTCTGATATGGAACAGCTGGACATCCGCGAGACTACACCTGGGCAAGCACAGCAGGGGAATGACATCGCCACCACGCAGTGGTTGGACCTTTAAACTCCTTTCCCACTGTGAGACGTCTCCTTAATGAGCCGAAGCCTCTCATTGCGCGGGCACTGCAAGAACTCACAGGGGAAAGGGTCACAGAGGGATTGTCTAATCTACGTACTCTTTTCTTTGGGGAGTCCTCCACTGGCAGACCTATTTGGGATGACATACAAGCATTCATCGTTCCGTGTCAGCACTCCGATTACCCTGTCTGTGTCCACTGAGAGTGAGAGGTTATTACTCACCAGAAAGACACCTATTTCTACGGTAATGCTCGTCCTCGCGCTGTGCCCTGGATGCGCCAGACTGCCGTCGGCGCTATGAAAACCAACGGGTTTTCAGAACTCTGGATGGCCGCATAATTCCAATCACAAATTGGGACTTGGTCCATCGGTGCGCCCGAAGGGATAGGGGCACACAACAGGAGGCGAATATATATGTATACGCTGCCATCGGACCGGCGACTGGCAGTCGTACATACATAGAAACTATTTTACAGAATGTCATACTGAAAGTGCTGGCTGGCATGACATATTATCGACAAGGCCAAAGGAGAACAAGGGAGAGAACGATATAACGCTCGAATGGGTGATTCGCGACTACGGATCATCATCAGAGGCAGAGACCGTGATCGTTGGAACATTTTCATAATATCCAGGAAGATCGTCTTGAAGCGCAGAATCCAGCTCTTGTAGGTTAAACCTTGCTTCCTCCGTTATAGGCTCGGGTGGGGCACCTGCATGAGTGCTTATGGTGAAGTGTGCGTCAGAAAAAAGAGTCTATCATACAGACACAAAGCGAGTCCTACCGTGCGTCCTTGAGGAGGTCGCTCTGTATGTGCTGCACAAGCTCTGTGCTGTGTGGCGGGCTGTGATCACGAAGTTTACAAATCGACCTCATGTGCGAATTGTAAGTGATTTTGTAGCGTTCTTCGTTCCAATTCGATTCTCTGCGTGTGCCATCAGACCACTCATATATGCAGCACTCGATCTAATAAAATCGGGTATAGCCCTCAGCATCCACGGCGGTAGGACGTAGCTTCAATCCTTACCACCGTGAGTACAAGGGCCAAAGCTTCGATTGGAATAGGTGTGAAGTGTCGGTAGAAGAGAATGCCATCGCAATCCTTGTTCTGAAACCATATGAGATTGACGGCCTTTTGGATGACGGGGTGTCGATATGGGAAATGAGAAGTCCCGTCGAAGTTGAGTTCCTGTATGCATGTGAGGCTCAGTGGGTTATATACAACGATACAATGAGACGTACTCGATAAATGAAAGTCGTTTTGGCTAGTAGCGCCTGAGCACATCTCACATTACTGCTGATGCTATGCGAAGCTTGACTGGTGTCAAACCCATAGGAAGTCTCCACGGCATGCATGACTCTCATCTTCATGTCATTCCAATGCGTCATGCTGGTAGTTACTACCTGAGAATTGACGTCAATTCGTGTAACATTTGTTAATTAAGGACACCTGCCTCCTTGACTTGGGGAAATGCAATAGGAGTTTTCCCTGTAAACGTACATGCCTCACTCCACGCAGTCGCTGCCCATTCTTCCATTATAGGAGGCAATGGAAATGCATCCCTGCAGCTGAGATAGGTCCGGTAAAGACGTTGGGCGATCTTCATCACGGGTTCAAAGTCGTCTGTATCCGATGGATGAGAAAAATGGGCATTATCTTTGGCCCTATCTGATATAAACTGTGCGGGGAAATGATAAGAACCACGACACGAAAGGTTATACGTAAAGGTAACCTTGGCATGTCGGTATGCATTTCTGGCAGCCCTATGAAATTCGTGAGCATGTAGGAGCTTTGGAATGCCCCGCTTTTGATCCAACCCGACTTTGATGTCTCGAGCTCTACTGGGCGTTAGCAGAGATATAGTTCTTTAAGGGAAGGTCTCACAGGATAATCTTCTCTTCAACCGTTCTGCGGTCATCTTGGTCGATGATTGATTCATATTCAATGGATAATCCACGAGCCAATTCCAGCTTTCGTTCGCCCCGAGCCTCTTGTGAAGCTGGCAATTGCCTCACGACGGTGTCTATAATCCTGGTGACAACTACAGCTCCCGCATTTGGTGGGATGTCCGATGGGATGTCTTTGTGATCACTTGAACTCATGACAAGACAGCAACGAAGGGTGTGTTGCAAAGGGAGGGAGGAAGTTGGTGGGTTGATGAGGAAATCGCGGGGGCTAAATGTATTTGGTTTTATAGCCCTTGATCACGAGGGTCGAGCAGGCCACTGGCCGTGAGGCATGCACTGATGATCGAAACATAGATGTCCCTCACGGTGGAGTCGAAGAAGTGGTGGGACTGAAGAGGTTGGGGTCGCGGTTGCCTGCCGTAATAACTGATCATAATCATGATCCTTGGTAATTCCGGAAGGATCTTTACCAGCTCTTTGTGCTCTTCGTGCCCATCACTTAGCCTTGCGGCCGTTCGTCCACTGCCAGCAATGAGACATCGATTGGGCCAAGGAAATTGAAAAAATTCCAGTTTTTGTTATCTTGAGGCGTAGCTCACCACTGTATTCGATACTGGTAGCGGCGATCCAAGGCGGCTGTACGGCGGACGCTGAGACTTCGTTATCTTCCTCATGGCAGTCTCACCATCAGCGTTTTCTCTACTTCCTTCCTATTGAATGACCAGCTGATCCCGCTTCTGTGAATACTCAGCGAGGCAGTCCTCGTTCAGCCCATCTTGCCTAAACTGATAGATATACATACGTCAGAATCCTGAAACATGCGGCGGATGCATTCGCGACCTTCTTACCACATCCTCTACATATATATATTCTCAAGAATTCAGATCCACATCAAATAAGAAGAGATGAGAAAGGTGCGTGGGAGCTTATCATGACAAGCGCCGGCATGTCCGTGGCGCAGGGCACATTTCTGTCTGGCCGCTCAACTTGTAGAATAAGGAGGCTCAGCCCACACACTCGGTTCCTCTCTTCGAATAACTCCAACGGTAAGAGCTGCTATGGCGCCACTCGAAACCGCTCGTGACGCGGGAGGCCATGAGGAGCGATATGGAGCCGAGCAATGAGCCGTTTCCCATGCCATATATAGTCTTGGAATTCTATCGGGTCAGAACTGGTCAGTGTAGCGCAACCAAAAGGGAGAATGACCAGGGGCAGGTACTTATTAAGTGTGCTTTGAAAGACATGTGCAAGGTATGAAGGACTTTGCAATTCTAAACAGCTCAGCACAATATCCATATATGCTTTTTATTTGCACTAGTAGTCGTTCGAAAACCACCAACTGGTGTGAAAAGTCGATAATCTACTAGTTAGCCTCGAACTGAATGATGTACACATAATCACCTGGCACAACTAGTGAGCAAGCTTTTCAGGCGTGAACGGCTGTACATTGGTAAATTATAGTTCATAATCAATCCCCTAAATGGCGTTCTCCTGGTGGCTCAAATACAAAAGAGAGACAATGTGTGTCATGGTGTGAGATGTATTGCGGGCATTGTGCGTGAAGATTCGATTCGAGGACAAGATGATTGAAAACATTGAACTCATTCAATGAAACACAATGATTGAGCTGCCACGTGGTGGCGCTTGCCAGTGGTCACGTGTACAACACGTGCGCAACTTTTCCTCGCAATCGCAACTTCCAGCTTCACGGCTTCGCCCCTCAATGCCGCTGCAATGCTGCACCCCTCAGTGACGAACTCTTACCGTACCCCTGGGCCATTAATTTTTCCAGATAGCCTCCCGGTGGCAGGGAACACAATGTCTCAAAGCAGTGGCTGATCAACCTTCAGACCACGCAACCATTAACATACTCCCAGACGATTTCCTCCTTGAGATATTTCATTTCCATAGACGCTTGAGTACGCCCATCAGTGGTGGTGGCAAACCCTGACAGATGTATGTCGAAGATGGCGACTCGGACATGTCATCTTTTCATCACCGCGCACTCTGTATCTGCAACTGGTATGCACTGACGGAACAACAACAGGGATGTCACTGGACGTCTGACCCACCGTTTTCCATCACGTATATTGTTATTCCCGGGAGTTGGGTGATGAGGGGCAAGATAAGATCATTGCGGCACTCGACTGTGCCATGTCTTCGAAGCTTCTTGCTGAACATTGTATTTTGTTTCCAGCATTCCCCAACTCCTTTGGTGGTCACTCCTGTGCGGACTTTCCCTTTGGGGTATCCCTATCACCGGATACATTCACCTAGGCGATGACCACTTTTCTGGTCAAGTTGCCCCACATCGAGTTCTTTTACATTGGATTCGATCCCCTCGATCTCGCCCCAATCGAATAGGCCTGCTTCCACCAACTCGTGCCGTCCCCCCCGCTCTCACAGATTTTCAGTTCCAAGGCGTTTGATTCCTGAAAGACATCTACTGAAAGACATCTACAGTATTACTGTGATGACCGTCCTCGTGCGGTACCCAGGATGCGCCAGACTGTGCCACCGGCACAATACCAAGGGGGTTTCTGGGCTCTGAATGGACGCATAATTAATGACCCATAAGGACTTGGCCCATCGGTCTGCCCGAAGGATAGGGCACACAACGGGAAGGTGAATATATACGTATATGTTGCCGTCGGACCAGCGAGTGGCAGCCATACATACATAGAAACTATTGTACAGAATGTCATACTGAACACGATAGCTGGTATGACATATTATCGGTATTTACAAAGGAGAGCAAACGGGAGCACGGTATAACGATCAAATGTGTGATTCGCGCTTACGGATTATCAGAGGCAGAGACCCTGATAGTTGGGACGTTGTCATAATATCCAGGAAGGTCGTCTTGGAGCGCAGAATCCAGCTCTTGCAGGTTAAACCTTGCTTCCTCCGTTATAGGCTCGGGTGGGGCACCTGCGTGAGTGCTAATGACGAAGTGGGTGTCAGAAACAAGAGTCTATCATACAGACACAAAAGCAAATCCTACCGTGCATCCTTGAGGAGGTCGCTCTGTATGTGTTGCACAATCTCTGTGCTGTGTGGGGGACTGTGATCACAAAGTTTACAAATCGACCTGATGTGCGATTGGTAAGTGATTTTGTAGCGTTCTTCGTTCCAATTAGATTCTCTGCGTGTGCCATCAGACCACTCATATATGCAGCACTCTATCTGATAAAATCGGGCATGCCCCTCAGCATCCACGGCAGTAGGACGTAGCCTCAATCCTTACCACCGTGAGTACAAGAGCAATAGCTTTGATTGGAATAGGTGTGAAGTGTCGGTAGAAGAGGATCCCATCGCAATCCTTGTTCTGAAACCATATGAGATTGACGGCCCTTTGGATGACAGGGTGTCGATATGGGAAGTGAGAAGTCCCGTCAAAGTTGCGTTCCTATACGATGTGAGGATCTGTGTGTTACATTCGGCGATACAATGGGACGTACCCGATAAATGAAAGTCGTTTTGGCTAGCAGCGCCTGAGCACATCTTACATTACTGCTGATGCTGTGCGAAGCTTGACTGGTGTCAAACCCATACGAAGTCTCCACGACATGCATGACTCTCGTCTTCATATCGTTCAAAAGCGTCATACTGTCAGTTACGACCTGAGAGTTGACGTCAATTCGTGTAACATTTGTCAAAAAAAAGGCACTTGCGTCTTCGACTTGGGGCAATGCAGTAGGAGTTTTCCCTGTAAATGCACATGCTTCGCTCCACGCAGCCGCTGCCCATTCTTCCATCATAGGAGGCAATGGAAATGCATCCCTGCAGCTGAGATAGGTCCGGTAAAGACGTTGGGCGATCTTCATCACGGGTTCAAAGTCGTCTGTATCCGATGGATGAGAAAAATGGGCATTGTCCTTGGCCTTTTCTGATATAGACTGCGATGGCAATAATAAGAACCACGACACGAAAGGTAATATGTAAAGGTAACCCTGGCATGTTTGTATGCATCTTTGGCGGCCCTATGAAATTCGTGAGCTTGTAGGAGCTTTGGAAGGCCCCGTTTTCGATCCAACCCGACTTTGGTCTCTCGAGCTCTACCGGGCGTTAGCGGCGATATACTTCATTAAGGGAAGGTCTCACAGGATAATCTTCTCTTCAATAGTTCTGCGGTCAATTTGGTCGATGATTGATTCATTTTCAATGGATAATCCACGGGCTAGTTCCAGCTTTCGTTCGCCCCGAGCCTCTTGTGATGCTGGGAATTGCCTCACGACGGTGTCTATAATCCTGGTGACAACAACAGCTCCTGCATTTGGTGGGATGCTCGATTGGAGATCTTGGTGATCACTTGAACTCATGACAAGACACGAATGGGTGTTGCAAAGGAGAGGGAGGAGGTTGGTGGATTGTCAAATGGAATCGCGGGAGTTTTATGGATTCGGTTATTCAGCCCTTGATCACGAGTGGCCAGGCAGGCCACAAGCCACTGGCAGTGAGGCATGCTGATGATCGAGACATAGATGTTCCCTCACGGTGGAGTCGAAGAGGTGGCGGAACTGAAGAGCTTGGGATGGTGTCGCGCGGGTCGCTGTTGCCGAGAACGGTGCCAGTGTGCCGTAATTCAGTACTCAGTAACTGATCGTATCATGATCCTTGGTAGTTCCGACGGGAGGATCTTTACCAGCTCTTCCGTGACCTTCCTGCCCATCACCCAGCCGTCTGGCTTTTCACCCATGGCATGGCCAAGGAGACATCAATTGAACGAAGGAATTCGAAAAACACAAATTTTTGTTTGTTTCAAGGCGTACTAGCTCACCAGGAACGCGCTGAATCCGATACTGGTAGCGGCGATCCAAGACGGGTGTACAGTGGACGCTGAGACTTCGTTATCTCCCTCATGGCAGTCTCATTATCAGCGCTTTCTCTACTTCGCTCCTAGAGCGGATGAGCAGCTGACTCCCTTTCTGTGAATGCACCGCGAGGCCGATCCTTCTTTGGCCACTCTTGCCTAATCTGATAGATAGTACGTTGGAATTCTGGAACACGCTGCGCGCAAATTCGGATCACCCCATCTTTATTTCTATCAGAACTGGGAGGTCGTTGATTATGTGGCCACGCATTTGCGAGCTTCTTACCCCATCCTTCACATACATATTCCCAAGAATTCAACCCCACATCAAACACGAGAAGATGGGAAAGGTGCGTAGCAGCTTGTCATGACATGCGCCGGCGTGTCCGTGGCGCAGTGCAACGTTTTTTGCCTCGCCGCTCCGGAACCAGATTAGCTTATGTAACCATTTCATGACGTAAGTGGTGCTACTCGATCACTCCAGTTCACGACTCAGGTGAGGTGTACAGCATTAATGGCCTGGCCCTCGCCATCGACTTCCCACGAGAACGCTGTGATGTGCGATGTCCTACAATACAACCCCTTACTGTACTAGGCCTCGTGTTCAAGTTGAGACTCTGAAACCTGTCTATTTATGCTGCAATAAATTTTTGAATTGCAGCCCATCCCTCTGACGCCTACTATTCTCAGGTGTGCCTTGGTATACCCCTGTCAAATCAACGCGTCTGACTGACATTAACGTTCACAAGTTCCAATTCATTATCGAAGTGGATGGCTGGCTTAGCAACGTTCCAGAGCTACGTAGGACAGACTGGCAGGGAGATTGGCACGCTATACACAAGCGAGGAGTGGTGGAGAGATCAGTACTTTGAAATCAAGGAGCATGGATATACGCTCCGTCCTCGTTATCACCCAGATTGGAAGCCATCATGGAGAAGGTCGGGCAAAGACTTCTTCTCTGTGGAAGACGGACAGCCCACCATTGTTAGTGCCATCTTCTTGGTGCTATCAGTGCTAACAGATTACACTAGTTACGCGCTGCCATGGATGCAACACGGCGACGCGATGGCAAGCAAGTCATGCTAAAGAGGGTCTTCTCCGAGGAAGGACCGCACGAGCTAAGAATTTCTCGGTTATTCTCGTCCCCAGGGGTCGCCCAACATCCTCGTAATCATTGTGTCCCATTGCTCGGTGTTATAAAGATACCTAAAACTGGCCAGAAGCTGATGGTTATGCCACTGTTACGCCCCTTCAACAATCCTTCTTTCCGAACATATGGCGAGTTTGTTGCATTCTTCACGCAACTTTGTGAGGTGTGTTTCCTTGCAAATCATCGTCGTGGCGAATCAATCAGTTTTGATGTCCATTCGATCAGGGTCTTCAATTCATGCACGAGCGAAACATTGCACACAGGTGCGCGTGGACGCTTGGAGATGGAAGCGCTTTCTGAGACTTTTTCAGAGACTGTACTGTGAACAACCTCATGTTCGACCCATCTGGGATGTACCCCCAAGGATTCCACCCCACGAAAATCCATCGGAGCCGGGATTTCAAAGGCAGAGCTAAGCGATACACCCGGACACAGAGGCCTCCTCGATATTACCTGATTGACTTTGGCCTATCCCGGCAGTATCTCTCGCGAGATGTGCTTGATGAACCGCTTCGTGGCGGTGATAAATCTGCGCCCGAGCACCGGAACAGAGCCCCGTGCAACCCGTTCCAAACAGACATCTATTACCTGGGCAATATGGTCCGGGAAGAGTTCATGCAGGTAAGATCGGCGATGCACAGCTCGTCACACAGCTGATGAAAGTACGTAATCAGAAATACGACGGCTTTGGGTTTGTGCAGGACCTGGTGAACGAGATGACGCACATCGATCCCGCAAAGCGCCCATTAATTGAAGATGTTGTGGCCAAATTTTATCGCATCCGCGAATCGCTAAGTGGATTTAAGCTGCGGTCTCCACTCACGTCAAAGAACGAGCCCAGTTTATTTACCATGTTTCGCCGCGCGAAACAAGCCCTACTCACCCTTCACTACGTGGTTTCACGAAAGGCTGCCATTCCAGACCCCTGATCACTTGTGGCTCCTCAAGAAACACACTTATGCCCGGACCCGTCATATTATATTTTGTTGGGGTCTATGGCGCTGCTCCACACCATTCACTCGATGAAGCAGCAGCAATACTTCACTAGAGCTACGGGACTAACACCCATTCACGAGTCACTCCCGCGTTCTCACCTACAGCCGACGACCAGTATGCCTCCTTCTCCAAGCTGAGATTCAATTACCTCAGCATTTTTTGCTTGCTCCACGGACGGTTAACAACCCAGTATAACCGAATCCCTTATCCCCCTAGACCATCAGGGGCCAGTCACTCCTTACTCACGCTCCCAAGCGTTTCCTTGCCTTCTTGCTTTCTTCTGCGCTGTGCATAGTCTATAAAAAAAAGTTCAGAAACAATCTTCCTACATGTAGTTATCGTCAATTATATGTTGATAATTCCTTGCGAATTCCGCTAGAAATTTAAATAGCTTACACTGATTGCTCCGCATCTTGGAGACATGGATCAGGCTGTTGCGGTGTCCTGGTACCCTTTCTGGAAGTTGACTGCGCCGTAGTTCCTGGTTCCACTTTTGCTCCTTGAAGGCTCAGGGGTACCCCTGTACGGCGCCGTAGACCGCAAAGGGGCCAGACGCAAAGGGGCCAGACGCAAAGGGGCCAGACGTCATACCCTGCAGAGTTACCACCAAATCTTTCGACATCGGCCTCGTGGAACAGAAAGATCAAGACGAATGCCAATGCACCTACCCCACGCGTGTGATGATCGATCTAGTGTGAGTGCGAACACCAGCACATGTACGTAATCTCGGAAAGCTGTTCTTGCAAAAGTCAATGCACGGTGCGAGTGCAGTGACCGAAATCATGACCCTATACATGAGTCCTGGATAGCCATGTTTGAGACATGCAAAGGGTAGTGAATGTCTCTGTGGATATCACAAAGAGTGGAAATCACAAGAGTAGCAATGTGACGATGTAGATAGACACCGGCGCAGAGCAGAGGGCCACACCGATCAGATCATGGGCCCACCGAGTCCAACTTGAGAATTAGGGTTTAGGAGCTAGATTGGCAAGTGGGTGCACGTTGAAGACGCGTGTCCCGTGAGATTGGATAAGAAGCCAGTGTGGTGGCCAAGCACGCTGCATACATGCGTTTGCGGTGCAGTGATGGAGATGATCGATTTAACTCACAAAGCACATACAGTAGGTGTCTTGTTGGATAGGCGAGCCGCCAATCCCTGTGCGCGATTGGCAATCTGGCGCGATCTGGCGCGATCCGGAATCAGGGGGGAAATGCGCCTGCACCTTTGAAGAGGCTTACGCCCAGGGCTCGTAAATTGCCGGCGTAAGGCGTATCACGATTATGATGGAGGATTTGGCCATTGGTCGATGCACCACCATATATGGCTCGGTTCGACAATCTCGGAGGGTGACCTTGCTAGTGATAGAAGACCTGAAACACCTTTTATCTGAATTAGTACTGCCATCTAGTGTTACCATGCACCGTGTTGAGCGGCGCCGTTATCACTATTAGTCTTTGAATTCGGATGTATTGTGAAAACCGGAATCTATCTTGTAAAACTGGAATCTGACCTAACTTGACTCGGCGTAGCGACGAACCTAGTTCGACAAGAGAGGTAGACAATGATATATTGATGCGATGTATCCACGCACCCAAGGTCCTAGCGCATATTGATTGAACTGAACATGTGCAGGAACAGGAACAGGAACGAACACGCAAACACGCGACAAGCACGTTGAGCGGACGCGGCAGATGCCGACGTTCCTGTGGTGCCGCAACGTGAGGTCTCTCCTCATCAGCCCTGCACCATCCGCGGGGCTAGTACTGCAGCTGTACTGCAGTGGCGTCCTCAACTCAGGTTTACGCGAGTTCTCCGATAATCGGAAATATGAGGGCGGAATTGCGGCAGACCCCGGAAACTGTGCGAATAGATAAGATAAGATAACACCAACTATTTTTCAAAATTTGAACGGAATGTTGGAAGTATTCTGTCTACGATGCCCGCTCGCACAACCCCCGAACTCACCTCGTCCCCATCTTTGTAACATCTATAATATAATCATATTTCTTATCGTACACTGTCTTCTCCCCAAATACTGAGATCAGTAGTCGTACATTTTCTTCCTAGCATGGATTTCACTTACTGTATATTGTATCAATTGGCCAAGCCCTCCGCCACTTAATTGCTCGACGGTGCATTTGGGATTTCCAGACGCAATCAA
>QLOT01002540.1:0-24729 GCA_003313875.1 Russula aff. compacta
CAACAATAAGATCATAACATTGCTCGGTCATGCCGCCCAGGCCCTTCATAAGCTTACCAGCCCCGTAGTCCATGCCGAAGCTATCGGTCTCGTATGTCCAAAGCCTCGACGTGTCCTGCATTCCCATGTGTCTCATGCCTCTTTTTACAGCCCGTATCATTTGTGAAAACAATACACACCTGCGTCGGAATCCTCCTTTCTGTGTGTGTCTTTCCAGTTCCGACGGGCAGGTCCTTGTAACATCCAAGCATATAGGTGGTTAAAGATGTCAGCGCAAGCTATGATGCGCTAGTCGATCTCTTCGAGTCCATCTTGAGCTTTCTCAAGAGGCTTGACATTTACACGAAAATCCCACTCACTACCGCCATGACTGAAATAATTGTCAAGATATTAGTACAGTTGATCTCCACGCTTGCCGTGGCGACGAAACAAATCAAGCAGGGACGACTCAGTGAGTCAATCTTTGCACATGCGTCGCTAGACTCAACGGAGATTCAGAGAAATTCGGAAAGAAGCTGTTCGGGGATAATGACATTGAGGCTGTTCTGGATAGACTGGACAGGTTGACCCCTGAAGAGGCCCAAATGACTGGAGTGCAGACTCTCAATGTTGTCTACGGGCTTGTCGAAAATTTGAGACAAGTCATGAGCGGTGAGTGAACGTGTGAATCCTGCTCTGTTTTCATGTACTCTGCCAAACATGGATATCTTAAGATGGACTGGCATCGAAAGAAGGCATCGAGAAGGCCCTAGGTCCGCTTTTTCTTAATGAGAGCCAGTGCCATCTCTGATCAGGTGCCAGAGATGATGCAGCAACTTACAAGTGATGTGAACAAGGCGGGACGTCAGTTTGTTCTTCATACATCTGCTGTCGAGGGAATTCTGAGACATCTTTACAGGTGACCAATTACAGCGGGATGTCAAAGTATGGCTGTCTCCCCCAGATCCATGGCAGAACTTCAACATTGGACGCAATGCTCACTACGACGGAACAGCGACGTGGTTTATCAATGGCAATACTTTCGCAGAATGGAAGTCATCACCAGGCTCTCTTTTGTGGATTCACGGAAAACGTGTGTGCCTCCTACTCTGAACTTCAACATTTACTCAAACAGATATCCTTGATAGCTGGCTCAGGGAAGAGCGTCATCTGGTACGTCATCTTCCGGAAATTCCCATATTCGGCGCCCAATTTTCGGCCAGTTCCACGATCATTGAGAACATCGACCGCATGCGCAAATCCGGGTTGGCCTCACTGGGGTTCTATTATTTCGACTTCCGAGATGTTCAAAAGAAACACCGCCGCGGGTTACTCTCTTCTTTACTTTTCCAACTTTGTGATCAGTCCGACTCATACTACGACATCCTTTCCCATCTTTATTCTACGCACCGTCAAGGCTCGCAAGACCCTAGTGACCTCGCACTCACAGAATGTCTCGAAAGAATGCTCGGTCTCCCGGGGCAAGCCCCGGTGTATCTAATTCTCGATGCTCTCGATGAGTGTCCAAATTCGTTTGGCACACCGACTGCCCGCGAAGATGTCCTGACACTCGTGGAGGATCTTGTTGATTTACAGCTTCCGAATCTACACATATGTCTAACAAGTCGCCCCGAAGTCGACATTCAAACCGTCCTTGATCCTTTACAGTTCCATTCTATTTCGCTTCATGACCAAGAAGGACAAAAGCAAGACATCGTTGACTATATCAGATCGGTTGTTCGCTCTGATCGAAAGACACGAAGATGGAGAGCAGAGGACAAGCAGCTGGTCATTGATGTTCTCTCACAAAAGGCTAACGGGATGTGAGTGACTGTCTGTACACTGCTTTACGACCTGGCTGATATTTGTATGTAGGTTTCGTTGGGTGTTTTGTCAATTCGATTTCTTCCGCCATTGCATCCCAGCACGTATCCAGCAAGCCCTTGCCGAATTACCGGAGACACTTGACGAGACATATGGTCGCACGTTGCAAGAGATCAATAATGCAAACTGGGAATTCGCTCGTCGTCTGTTCGAGTGTGTCGCAGTTGCTTCCCGCCCGCTCCGTGTGGAAGAGCTTGCGGAGATGCTTGCATTTGACTTCAACGCAGGACCGATTCCAAAATTCTGCGAGGGTTGGCGCCTTTCAAATCCAGTGGACGCAGTGCTGTCTACATGCTCCACATTACTTGCCATCGTCGATGTAGAGGGTTCCTCGGTTGTGCAGTTCGCGCACTTTTCGGTGAAGGAATACTTGACATCAGCACGCCTCGCGGGAGCAAGTGATGAAACTTGCCGTCGTTATCATGTTTCTTTGACACGGGCTCATACGTTGGTCGCGCAAGCGTGTCTGGGGATCCTGTTACATCTGGATGAGAGCATCACCCGAGACAGCCTGAAGAGATTTCCTCTTGCGGAATATGCTGGCGAGCACTGGGTTGTCCATTCGCGGTTCGAGAACGTGTCGCAGAAGTTGGAAGACGGGATAAAACAGCTTTTTGACGCGAGAAAACCAAACTTTGCAGTTTGGGTTTGGATACATGACCCACACCAGCGCTTTTGGAGGCAAACTAAACGAGCCAAAAGGCCATCACCACCCATCGGAACCCCCTTGCATTATGCCGCACTCTGCGGCTTACCGGCCATTGCAGGATTCTTGGTCACAGAGCACTCCCTGGACGTAAACTCCCGGAGTTTTGACGACAACTTGACACCATTACATCTGACGTCGATGCGGGGACACGTAGAAGTTGCTCGCATGCTTCTCGAGTTCGGCGCAAATGCAAGGGCCCGGGACAGTAATGGGCAGAGTCCGTTACATCGGGCGGCGTACGAGGGACATTGGGAGGTCGCTCTTGTACTTCTCAAGGGCGGTGCGGATGTGAGCGCCCGGGACAAGCATGGGCGGAGTCCGTTGCATCCGGCATCGTCCATGGGATATGTGGAAGTTGCTCGCTTGCTTCTCGAGGCTGGCGCAGATGCAAGCGCTCGGGACAACGACTCGCAGAGTCTGTTGCATTGGGCATCGTCCATGGGACATACGGAGGTCACTCGCGTGCTTCTCAAGAACGGTGCAGATGCCAGGGCCCAGGACCTGAATGGGCAGAGTCCGTTGCATCGGGCCTCATCAGAGGGACATGTGGAGGTCGCTCGCGTGCTTCTCGAGGCCGGCGCAGATGCGAACGCCCAGGACACCGATGGGCAAAGTCCATTGCATCAGGCATCATCTTTGGGACACGTGGAGGTCGCTCGCATGCTTCTCGAGGTCGGCGCAGATGCGAGCGCTAAGGACCTGAGTGGGCAGAGTCCATTGCATCAAGCGTCATCTTCGGGACATGTGGGGGTTGCTCGCGTGCTTCTCAAGGGAGGCGCAGATGCAAGAGCCCAGGACAAGTATGGGCAAAGTCCGTTGCTTCGGGCGTCGTCAGAGGGACATATGGAAGTCGCTTGCGTGCTTCTCGAGGCCGGCGCGGATGTGAGGGCTCGGGACAATTATGGGCAGAGTCCGCTGCATCAGGCGTCGCACTGGGGACATGTGGAGGTCGCTCGCGTGCTTCTCGAGGGCGGTGCGGATGTGAAGGCTCAGGACAAGGATGGGGAGAGTCCGTTGTATCAGGCGTCGTCTTCAGGATATGTAGAGGTCGTTCGCATGCTTCTCAAGAGCGGCTCGGATGCGAGGGCCCAGGACAAGGACGGGCAGAGTCCGTTGCATCGGGCATCGTCCAAGGGACGCCTGGATGTTGTCCGCGTACTTCTTCAAGCCGGCGCAGATGCGAGGGCCCAGAACAACCATGGGCAGAGTCCATTACATCAAGCATCGTACGAAGGACATGTCCAGGTCGCTCTCGTACTTCTCGAGGGCGGTGCGGACGTGAGCGCCCGGGACAAGCATGGACGGAGTCCGTTGCATTGGGCAGAGTCCTCGGAACATGTGGAGGTCATTCGCGTGCTTCTCGAGGGTGGCGCGGATGCGAGGGCCCAGGACCTGTACGGGCAGAGTCCGTTGCATCGGGCATCATCCAAAGGACATGTGAAAGTTGTTCGCATGCTACTTGAGGCTGGCGCAGATGTGAACACCCAGGACGAGGATGGGCAAAGTCCGTTGCATCAAGCGTCTCACTGGGGACATGTGGAGGTCGTCCGCGTGCTTCTTGATGCCGGCGCAGATGGGAGAATTCAGGACAACGAAGGGTTGAGTCCGTTGCATCTGGCGTTGTCCTCGAGACGTGTGGAGGTCATTCGGGTGCTTTTCTTGGCTGCTGTTGATGCCAGCACCCCGGAGAACGATGGCCAGACCCCGTTGCATTCGGCATAATCAGAGGGACATGGTGGAGACTATTCGCATGCTTCTCGAGGTTGGTGCAGATGCAAGCGTCCAAAACAATGATGGGCAGAGCCTGCTGCATCTAGCGTCATCAGAGGGATAGGTGGAGGTCATTCCTGTACTTCTCGCTGGTGGTGCAGATGCAAGAACCCGGGACAAAGATGGGCCGACACATTGAAATGATTTCATCCCAGCCAGCCATTTACCATAGCGTATCAGCGTATTATTTGGCTACTACCCAGTTGTAGTTATGTCTACTAGTAAATCTGACCAACGAGCTGGGTAATAGTCGTGATGATCCTATGAACTGATAATACAATATAGCACACTGGTGACTTACCTAGATCTGATGATGCTGACGATGTTACTCTGAGTAGTGTTTGATCGTTTGAACATACATCGACGCATCTACATGATCAAACCATATCTACTCCTCATTGAGATGTATTCGCTAAGCCATTGGGTTCCACCAGGTGGTAGTTCTCGAGATTTTCTCGAGATTTTCATGGTTACACCTTGGTTAGTTACACCTTGGTTACTAGTATGCAGTATTCCTTGCCATGACTCGGAAAGAGTAAGTTAGCTGAAAGTGTGGAAAGTACTGTACGAAGTATGGTCATCGTCGCTACGGTTGATTGATTTAGCGCCCGATTGGCGGCGGGCTTCGCACCTATTTCTCATTAATCTCGCGCTTAGATCCAGATATATATCTGTAGATGCCTTGAGCCTCCAGGGCTCTTTGATCCTTCCAGACCCCTCAAAATCGA
Organism: Russula aff. compacta; assembly: GCA_003313875.1. Classification (NCBI taxonomy): domain Eukaryota; kingdom Fungi; phylum Basidiomycota; class Agaricomycetes; order Russulales; family Russulaceae; genus Russula; species Russula aff. compacta. The sequence continues at coordinate 5,071 of QLOT01002540.1, forward strand.
ACTTGTATCAGGTCGTCATGTCTTCTTTCTTGTAATTGGAGCTAGCAGGGATGAACTACTCGGTGTGCACTCCCCTTATCCCTGGTGTGCATAAGTTCTTTTACGAGCACATAAGACACAAATTATCGTTTACGTCGTGGGTGACGGGGAGATGACACTTGTTGCCAGTTGAAGGTTGCGATATAGCCACGAATATATATAATGGTGTAGTGTAGATATATCAACCTTGTGTACACGTCCGTTCTCACGCCGCAGTTTTGTTTTGTTTGTTACCGTTACCGCGCGCCACGTCGACGGCGATTTTAATTATTCCCAGCTCGTTCCTGACCACATCCCACGCCTCCCTCCCCTCACTGTGGACAACATCCTCCAAGCCCTGTCATATCATGACAGGAGTCCTCTGGGTCGTCGCCTCCCTTCTATTGGCGACATCAGTTCACGCTCAGGTCACCTGCGAGAACTACGGCGTCCCTATCAACTCGTCTGCATGCGCATGTCCTCCAGGTTTCGGCGGCGCGACATGTTCTGCGCCCGCTTGCGGCGGCAACATATTCCAAGATGTTCAACGCCCGCTTGTATCCGGCGCGAATGCATCCTCACTTGGGAACGTCTCTACCTCTTCATGCGCATGCCCCACGGGGTGGTCAGGGACTGGGTGCAATGTCTGCCAAGCCCCGACGGTGTGCCAGAGTGCGTTCAACGCAGCCGGGGGCAACAATAGCGACACCACCAACTCGCTGCAGAATGGTCTAAACAACACTGTGACGTGTAATACTGCCCCGCGGGTCTGGGCTGCGGGTGAGATGAGCTGTGCGGTTATTGTGCGTGGTCCCCACTTCTTCGAACTTCGCATCCTAAATCATACTACCGCATAGAACCCCACTCTCCAAGCCGTGTTCCCCCTTTCATCGACTCTAACGATTCTTCGCACTTTGAACACCTCCCTGACGCCTCAGCCCAACTCAACCTCGTTCGGTCGTTCGGGTTCTGCTTACGCGCAGCTGTGGTATGATGGTGTAGAGCAATTCTACTGCGCTGCCACTGGATGTTCTCAGAGCGTGCATGACTCAAGTGGTGCTACTTGGACATGCTCTGGCCTTGAATGCACCTGTCGTCCCGCTGCGGCTTTCTGTGGGAGCGGCAACTTGAATCTGTCTGCCGTTATCAATGGGCTTGATGGAGAACTAATAATAAGCTGCGATCCTCTTGCCGCAAATGGGACCGCATCATGTAGCTTCAAACAGAGCATCCTGCAAAGTGTATTCGGTTCCTCGGGCCTGTCGCTCAGTGATTGTACCTTTGGCGAATGCGTCCAACAGGGCGTTATCGATGCGAATGCTGGTACATCCAGTTCCACCAGTGGCGATGGCGGCAAATCCCTCAGCGGGGGTGTCATCGCAGGCCTGGCAGTTGTTGGGGCATTTATTGTCCTAGCCCTGTTAGGATTCTTGGCTGGATGGTGGAGTCAGAGGAAGCAACGGCGTGCCGGCGCAGGTTACTTTGGTGAAGGCAAAGGGCAACATGGGGGTTTCGCTGTCGAATGGACCGACGTCACCTACGTTGTTCCTCGAACGCACGGTAGCAAGGTATGGCAGCGGATTGGGGGGGCGAAAGGTTCCGACGACGATAAGGTCATTCTGGATGGGATTAGTGGCCGAGTCGAACCTGGACAAATGTTGGGTATTCTGGGGCCGAGCGGTGCGTCTATTTTTTTTTGAATAGAAGCGGGTCTCTCTGAATACTCTCTGTCCAGGTGCCGGAAAGACAACACTCATCGAGATACTCGCAAATAAGAGCAAAATAGGCTACACCTCTGGGAGTGTGCGGTTCCCTGGTGATCCATCGCGCGAGACACGCACACCTCGTATAGGATTTGTTCCCCAACAAGACGTTCTACCGGTCATGCTCACCGTGAGCGAGGCATTACTCTTTGCTGCGCGCCTGCGCCTTCCAGAATACGTCACGGATGCGGAGAAGCGTCAGCGTGTGGAGGATGTGCTAGAGCAGCTAGGCCTCACTCACGTACGGGATTCGCGCATCGGAGGACGTTCTTCTCATGCCCGCGGAATCAGTGGTGGAGAGATGCGGCGAGTTAGTATCGGTCTCGAGCTTGTTGCAAGTCCAGACTTGCTTATACTCGACGAACCCACATCCGGTTTGCTTTTTTTTCGTGCCGCTGCATGTATGCTGCATGATTGACTTTTTGTTGTCGCGATTTTCCAGGACTCGATTCGGTCTCTGCCGCCAAAGTTGTCTCAGTCTTGCACGCCCTCGCGCACGACACGGACAACCCGACCGCCGTGATTGCGACCATCCATCAGCCGAGCTCACAGATCTATCGCGTCTTCGATCGCATCGTCCTTCTCTCCGGCGGGCGTACCCTGTACGAAGGATCAGGTGGATTCGCGCCAGCAGAATACTTTGCAGCGCAAGGTTCACCGTGTGCTCCCGGATATAACGTTGCGGACCACCTCCTCGACCTAGCGCACCAGCCATCCGCGCAACGAGACAGTTCAAGCTTCAATAAAGAATCTGGAACCGTCGCCAACGGGGTTGCTCAGGAACGCGTGAGGAAATTCGCGAGGCCGAGGAACGCCGCGGCGTTCTTGACGCAGCTGCAGGTACTATCAGGACGAGAGTGGAAAGTGCTGCGACGGTTCGTAGAGGCTCATCTCGCTCGCTTGGATGCGGCGCCGACTCGGTGACATGCTGATCGTTGAGCTCTCAGGGATCGGACGTTCTTCCTCGCGCATATCGTGATATCCGCCGCGCTCGGCGTGTTCTGTGGTGGGCTGTACTGGCAGACGGGCATCACGATCGCTGGCTTCCAGTCACGCGTCGGGTCACTTTTCTTCCTCGTACGTCCTCCCTCAAGTGAAAAAACTTTGCTTCCTGGCCCGATCAAGTTGATGTGACATCGACAGGGCTCCCTGATCGCGTTTTCATCTTTGAGCGCACTTCATAATGTGCTTGCAACGCGACCGCTTTTTGTGCGAGAACGTTCGAACGCGTATTACAGGTCCGTGTTTCCCAACTTTGTTGCGTGCGGCAGATGCAGCTTAGCCTCATGCGTGTCTGTGCATCTTGTAGTCCAACAGCTTGGCTGTTCGTTCGTCTTCTCTTCGACGTCATCCCGCTACGTGTAATCCCCACCATCGTTGTATCTACTATGTGAGTGCCGGTTCGCGTGGAGCCCACTGAACACACCTTTTTGACCGGTCTGTAATTTTTTTTTCAGTACATACTGGATGGCTGGCCTCGCGCCACATGCTGCCAATTTCTTCAAGTTTCTGCTCATTCTTGTGCTTTATACAATATGCATGACACTCTTTGTAAGATTTCTCTCACACATCCTCCGTATGTTGTTTCACTCACGCATTCTCTCCTCTCTTCTCTATGCGTTCTTTCCGGCCAAAAAGAATTTCCTTCTCGGCTCGGCCATATCAGACGGCGGCCTTGCACTCCTTCTCAGCGCGCTGGCGGGATTATACCAGATGACCTACGCGGGCTTCTTCGTCCACCTCGGCTCGATTCCGCAGGTGCTGCGGTGGCTGCAGTGGATGTGCCCGCTCAAGTACGCGCTTGAGGCGCTCACGGTGAACGAAGTCAACTCGGGGCTTCAGATCAAGGACGTCCTGCAGGGCGTGCCCGTGAATGTCTCCGCGACCCTCATCATGCACCTCGTGCGTTTTTTTTTTGTTTTCCCTCTTTCTTCACTTGTATGCTGAAATTGAAATGATGATTTTTCTAGCTGTTTGGATTCGACGCAAAGAATTATTACCGTGACGTGCTCGTGCTATTTGCGTTCATCGTAGGTTTCGGCGCCAGTGTCGTCGCCGTGGTGTGGATCTGGGTGCGGGAGACCCGATGACGAGGTGTTTCCGCACAAATCCTTTACAGCCAGTTTCTCAAGCCGCTGACCAAATAACAAACATCGGACGTGGTGTGCTTCATAACGGTATGAACAGTGCCTTGGGCCTCTTGACTCCTACGCTATATAGCGAGATTCCGCGATGGAAGAACAGATTGCAGCTCTTCACATCCCCTACATTCGTTTCGTTCCCGTTGGTTTGTGTGGAGCAATGTCTATGATGATGATATATTATCTTATGGCGAGCAAGTCTCCACAAGTCTACTAGTTTGGGCCCGTCTCCTGTGTAACCAGTGTAATCACATGAACAGAATACCATTACTTCTTTGGCGGTTCTTGCTGTTGTTTCGCGAACACCTTTCGGAGATTGTCCCACACGACTGATGGCGATTGTGCAGCATCGATGCCATGCCAAAGGTTCTTCTTTTTGTAGTAATCGACGACGGGGGTAGTCTGCGCGTGGAAGACACCGAGACGCTTGGTGAGCGCTTCGACGTTGTCATCCGAGCGTTGGATCAGCGGCTCTCCCGTGACATCGTCCTTCATCGGTTTCTTCGGCGGGCTGAGTGGCGCAGGCGCGGCGCGGGCAGACGGTGGGAGGGTCAGCGAAGTGCAAGGGTTAGTGGTTTGCGAGGGAAACACGTGAGAACGTGCGTGTGTGTACGTACTTGAACTCTCTGTGGTAAGTGCGTCCGCTGGCAGGGTGGATGAGACGCCCGGTTATGCGCGAGATGAGGAGCTGGTCGGAGATCTTGAGCTCGACGACCGAGTCGAGGGTTTCTTTCCGCGAGGTAAGCATCGCGTCGAGTTTCTCCGCTTGTGGTACCGTACGCGGGAAGCCGTCAAGCACAAAGCTATAAGAAGAAAAAATAAAAAATAAAAACAAAAGGGGAACGAGAATGCATGACCTGCTCGTGGACTCACCCGTTCTTGCACGCCCCGTTGTTCTCGAGTTGATCCCGGATCATGCCCACCATGATGTCGTCCGAGACGAGCCCGCCGGCATCCATGATCTTCTTGGCTTCGACGCCGAGCGCCGTCTTCTTGGCGACTTGCTCGCGTAACATGTCGCCCGTCGCGAGGTGGCAAACGCAGAAATCGTCGCGTATTCGCGGTGCCTGTGTGCCCTTGCCTGTGAGAAACGCACGCGCGCGCGACCAACCGAACAAGACGTGTCACGTCAGCAGAGGAGCACACGACGCAGTCTCGAGAGAGAGAGAGAGAGAATAGAAAAAAATCCCGCGCAAAATGCAACACGCACCTGCGCCTGGGGGCCCGACGAGAATGGTGCGGAGCTGTTGCGCTGGCGTCGGCGCCGGCTTCTTTGACGCCGCTTTCGTCTCGAGTTCCTTGATTTTGTCGGTGAGCTGGCCGACGAGGGACTTGAGATAGGCGAGTTCGTCAGTGGCAGAAGACATTGCTGATGGAGGGCTTGGCTTGGCCGGTGGAGGGACGGTGGAATATAGGTGGGTTTTTGGTAGCTTTTTGACCGAGCAACAGTCACGTCGAAACTAAAAGTCCGGGGGGAAGCGCCAAATGCGAATCCACGAATCTGCGTCGCGTCGAGCGGGTTTGACTTATACTTCCGGCCCGGCCCGGTCCGGGGCCTTGGTTTTGGTTTTCCACGTCCACGTATGCAGACTCAGCTTGGCATATGCTCCCTCGTCCTTCATGAACGAACGGACAACTTAAGTAGGCTTGGCGGTTAGAAAGAAAACAAAAAACATAGATGTCAGAGGCATTTTTTGTGTTCATATGGACGTGTATACAACAGGGTTAGTTAATCCAAGCCGAAATTAGCTACGTGTCGTGTCTGAAAGCTTGACGCTCTGGTAAGCGCGTACAGAACGCCTTCTAACCCGTCCATCATCTTCATCAAAGCCTTGACTCTGCCACAGTCAGAGACTAGGGACCAGATACACCACTATGCTGCCATCTATCGGCACAGCCCTCTTCTCACTTTTCAGCCTTTTTAGTGTTGCTGTACAGGCAAAGTCAAGCACCGGCAATTCGGTGCTCGTCTTGCTCCAGCCTGACTTGAAGCGCGACAACTTCACCATCTTCTTTGACAACTTGGAAAGTAAGTTGGGATTACTCGTCACAGGAGCAGTACTCACTGGGTATCCAGAACGAGGTTTTGACTTAACCTTCCGCGCCCCCAAGGCCGATACTCCCCCCATCCTCCAAGACGACGTTCCAACCTTTAGCCACATCATCCTCTTCGCCCCAGACACAAAATGTAAGAAATTCGCCCCTCCCATCGCCTTCCCTCCTGACATTCTGTAGCGTTTTCACAGGACCTCAATCCGCAGTCCCTCGTCACTGCCCTCAATGCTGGCACCAACCTCATCATTGCACTCTCATCGACGCAGACTCCCATCTTTACTCTCGCTTCAGAGTTCTCTCTGATCCTCCCTCCTCCCGGGACTCCACTCATTTCTCACTTCCCTGCCCGAGATACCCCGCCGAGCGTGATCCCCGTCCCTGTGCCCTCAGAGCATCCCTTACTCACGCCCAACACCCCGCCGGTATGGTTCTCCGGCATTCCCTTCGCGCACGGAAACAACCCCTTATTGGTCCCCATTCTTCATGCACCGGTTGAGAGCTTCGCGTCTGATGGTGATTCCGATTTGGGTGCCGAAGCTCTGGTCGATGCCGCAGAGCGTGGTGGCGAGGGACTCTGGGCAGGCCATGGGTTGGGTATTGTGACCGGATTCCAGACGCGTGATAATAACGCGCGGGTAACTTGGGTTGGTGGCATTGAGCTCTTCTCCGACGCATACGCGAACAAGCCACTTCCATCGTGCGTGGAACCATCCTCTCATTTTTATACCGCCTATAGTCTTAATTTTTCCTTCTTTTTTTCAGAGGCGAGAAGTCTGGTAATGAACAATTTGCGCGTGACATCGCTGCTTGGACGTTCCAAGAAAACCTTGTGCTCCGCATTGATAGCATAGCTCATCATCTCGGAAATGAGACCGTGCCACGCGAACATTATACTATCAACGAAAATATTGTGCGTCGTCCCCCCCCCTTGCTGGTGAACCAGGGACGTTTATCTGACTCAACCCACCCAGGCCTTCGAGGCGCGCATCTCCCGGTACGACCCGGAGCGCGGATGGTCACCTTACTCTGGATTGCACGATCTCCAGGTCGAGTTTACCATGCTCGACCCGCACGTTCGCACCGCGCTCGTCCCCGTCTCAGGAAAGCTCGGCCTGTACCGAGCGGCGTTCCGCGTCCCTGACCGGCACGGCGTGTTCAAATTCGTGCTCGACCACCGCCGTCGCGGTTGGACGACGCTCAAGGCGAGCACGACCGTGCCCGTCGTCCCACCGCGGCATGACGGGTATCCGCGCTTCCTGAGCGCGGCGTGGCCCTACTACGCGGGCGCGATCAGCACCAGCGCCGGTTTCCTGTTATTCGCGGCGCTGTGGCTGGTGGGAGATGACAAGGAACATAAGAAGGGTAAAACTACCAAGGCCGAGTAGAATCTAGGTTCGATTCGTAAGCTCCCATGCTCGTGATCGGCGTGCGATGCTGTATTTAAAAAAATGCCTTTCGAACGAATACAAATCCTTGTATGGGAAGATGGCCACACCGTAGTCCGCTATTAAGCTTGAGAACGCTGCGACGCAGCGCAATCGAAAGTGACTTCATATTGTACTTGCGAACTGGGATGGATTAACTAGCAATGGAGGGCGGAAATACGAGCTGACTATTGGGAGATCCGGTCTGGAGCCGTGGATCGCATTTGGCCCAGAAAGACCTCGAATGAATGAAGTCCACCTATCTTCAAGTGACCACTCCCTCGAATCAGGGCTTTTTACCTTGAAAATAATTAGAGTCCGTTCGGCAGAGATTATAATCCAGCCTAGATTATATATGCGCCAAATGAAATTACTCTGTAATCTATCTATCTATATCGTTCTCGCCTGGTTAACAAAGGGCAGAGATAAAACGCGGACAAACTGGGAAGAGGGATAAACTGGCGTTCTGATTGGTTAACGTGAACCGCTAATCTTGGGCGGAGGGAGGACAAATGTGGAGCTCGGAAGTTTCACGGTCTCCCGCCCCTGTTGCCTCTGCCCCTGTTACCTTCGAATGTTATCTAATAGGGCTGCCCCTATGTAATCTAAATATTAAAAGACATCAAAAGACATCCCTGTACACGCGTCTGACTTTCGCTTTCCAAAGCTCAACAAACCACTCTCTTGCTCAAAGAGCTCCAAGAGCGCGTGAGCGAATGACTCACCGCCCACGAAAATGCTCCTGCTCTTTCTTCTGCCGCCTGTTTACCCTTGCCGGTGCAGTGTCCTCCTGCAGCTGGTAGAAACAAAACTTCCTCTGCTCCCGTGTGTACCTAACTGCTTCTATGCTGAATGCAGCTTGTGTGACTTTAGCTTTCCAAAGCTCAACAAACCATCTCTTGCTCCCAAAAAATCGAAGGCTGCGTGAGCGAATTCAAAGTCCTCAGCCTCCTCTCGCATCTGCGGGTTTTCGGCACCCTTTCGTGAGAACTTAGCTGCTGCTAAGCATGGTGGTTGACTTATTGCTTTGCGGCTGCGCAGATCGATAAACACTCTCTTGCTCAAATCAAAGAACTTGAAGAGCATGTGAGCGAATGGCTCGCTCTCAAGCACCCGCCGATGATGGTCACGTTCAATGGGAAGAGGGACAAACTGGCATTCTGATTGGTTAACGTGAACTACTAATATTTCTGATTGGTTAAGGCCAACCGCTAATCTGGTTTTGATTAATCAGGAGGCAGCGAGGGAGGACAAAATGTTTCACAGTATCTAAAGGTGCAACAACACGAAACCTGCCTTTCCAATGCACTGTTGCATCAATATTTGTTGCAAACAATATGAGATGGGTGCAGGTTTCAGCTGGGTGTCAGTCCCATGGGTATACACACCCAGCTGAAATCCATACCCATCTCGTATCGTTTGGAATGAAGGTTGATGCAGCCATGCATCGGAAAGACAGGTTTCATGTCATCACACTCTAAAACATGACCAAAAATGTCTTTTAATATCGTGCAACATCTGAGCAGGTGTGGGTATGACACCCGCAGCAGGTACACCCCAACACGTGCCAGTGGGTATTGCAGTGTCATCTGAAGGGAAGTGAAGACCTGTAAGAAGGAGAGGAAGAAAGAGATGAGCAGGAGGAAGGAAAGGAAGGGGATTCTTGAGGCACGCGCGGGCACGGACGCATTCGGTGAAATTCACACAGACAAGGGATGAGAGAACAGCACACGTCTACAAAGGTTGTATCGTAGTAGTAGCATTAGGCAGCGAATCTTATTTCAAGTTGTATTTGGCACATGTATAATCTGGCTTATCATTCGAGATATTGCTGCCAAACCACTCTTAATGATGCATTCTGCAAGAAAGGAAGGGCTTGGGAATTTGGCAGAGTGAGAGAATGCTACGATATCAACTTGGACCGCAGGGGCGCTTTATAGCTAAGACAGGAAGCAGTGTTGTACAAGTCAACCTGACTCCGAGTCGACATAGTCAAGTCAACGTAGTCACTCCAGAGTCATTGACCAAGTCAAAGTTGGGCCTCCAAATAATCAGGCAGTAGATAAGATATGATACAATCGCGAAAACCGAGAATATGATACTGTACATCACGTGCCTCAATGTATTCACGTGGAGTCCCTGATATATAACTTTCTCACGGCCCTTGACCGATTGATCTCATTTCATCATCTAGAGGACGTTCTTTACAACGCTTCCCATTCTCGTGGGAGGTTGCACAAGGCATAGCGTGTTATTCCTTCAGTAATAATTGTATCTATTCTTCAAGCTTCCTTGCTCAGTTATCATCCACCACTGTCGTGTATTTTCTTTGGCCGTCACGTTGTCCAGTTCGATGAATCGCGACCGGCGATGGAACTTCATTTGGCCATGCCAATGAGACTGGCGACCCGGATCAGCTATTATAATTGTGTTCACATCTCAGGACCGAAGTTAAGGATGGAGGCGTACCCGATGATCGATAATCACCTATACTCTTTGTGCGCTATGCTGCGACAATAATCTTGCAATCCTCGACTCTCCTCTTCTCAATGCCTCATCATATGGAGACCGGCCTTCGTCGTTTCTCGTGTCTACATTTGCTCCCCGTTCAAGTAGCAGCTGGACAACTTCGACGTCACCGTTCGCCGATGCCAGATGCAACGAAGACCATTTGTTCTGCTTTATTGCGTTCACATCAGAGCCCTGGTCAAGCAACAGCTGCACAACATCGAGGTGTCCAAAGAGTGCTGCCCAATGTAATGGGATCCACCCATACTTGTCCCGGGAATGCACGTCCGCACCGTTCTGGAGCAGTACCTGTACAAGTTCCAGTTTTCCATCTCTCGACGCTGTAGCTAGTGGAGTCTGATGGATTTCATCCCGTTCGTTGACATCCGCACCATGGCCAAGCAGTGACTGAACGACGACAAGATTCCCCTCGCTACACGCAGTGTGCAACGATGCCCCCTCGTCTGGGACATCTACATGATTATGTGACGATACCCCAACATCGGGAAACGAGTTTCCAGATGGTTGGCCCAATGGCGTCACATCCATACGATCCCAAGAATCCGCGCCTCCTACGCACTCAGCTAAGAACCTTGCGACTTCCCATTTCTTGTTAGCGTACGCAACGTCGAAGGGGGTCTTATCACCGTAGTTTCGCACATGAAGATCCGCACCAGACTCAGATAACAGTTTCACGACGTTGAGACGCCCATGGCAGGCTGCCGTGTGTAACGAAGTCCAACCCGTGTTATTTTGGACATTCGGATTCGAACCATTTCGTATCAGTAAACGGACAGTCTCGATATGACCATTACGAGATGCCTGGATCAGTGGAGTTTCTCCGGTCGTAGTCTGTTTATCGATTTCTGCGGCGGATTGGATCAGCAAGGCTGCAACGCTGAGGTGGCCGCTAGCTGAAGCGAAATGGAGTGGAGTCAAGAGATCGGCCTCCTGTGAATTTAGATGGGAGTTGACAGCGGCGCCGTTCTGGATCAAGAACTGCACGACGTCAAGATGTCCACATCGTGATGCTGCGTATAACGGAGTCCAGCCATCATTTCCGCGCGAGTCTACGACCGCGCCGCCCTGGACCAAGAATTTCACGACGTCCAGGTGCCCATGTAGTGATGCCACAAATAACGGAGTCAAGCCATAGTTTTCACAGGAGTCGATAGTTGCGCCGCTCTGGATTAAGAACTGCACGGCACCCAGATGTCCGTATCGTGATGCGGCGTATAGTGGAGTCCAGCCATCATTTTCACGGGAGTCGATAGCCGCGCCGCTCTGGATCAAGAATCGGATGACGTCCAGATGTCCATATCGCGATGCTGCAAACAATGGAGTTTTGCTTTCGTTTTGACGGGATTCGATAGCCGCGCCGCTCCGGACCAACAACTTCACGACTTCTAGATGACCATATATTGATGCAGAGAATAATGCGGTCCACCCCTTGTGGTCACGGGAGTCCACGGTCGCACCATGTCGTAGTAATACCCTTATAACCTCGAGCTCTCCTACGCCTGATGCAACCACCAAGGGAGTCTTTCCGTCTCCCAACTGTATGTTTACGTCTGCATGGTGTTCAAGTAAGAACTCCACATTTTCAAGACGTCCATTCCTTGATGCAATGTGTAACGCCGCCAAACCGTTGCGGTCTAAAGCATTCACGTCCGCACCGTGTTCAACGAGCAGCGCCGCGATCGAGACATACCCTTTCGCAAGTGCGGCATGCAACGGAGTACCATGGTAGCCTCCTCCCCTGGCGTTGATGTCTCCTGGATGGGTAACGAGAAGGCGTTCAACAAGTTCATGGAGACCGCACAGTATGGCATAGTACAGTGGGGCCGCCTCTGCTTGTGGCGGGTGAGTTGTGGACATGTGTTCCCGAAGAGGATAGTCAATGTCGTATATCCAAATCCAGGCTGAAAATGATGGATTGTCCGCGTCAAACAGATGCTCCATCGCATCCTGGATACTCGATGATACACCCTCGAATCGGCCATGGTCCATCCAGTGCTGGGCAGCATACATGGCGAATGGAAAGTCCTTGATATTTGTTTTGTCGACCCTAGTGCCGAGATGGAGTAAAACACTGAGGGAAGCCTGCGCAAGGATAGTATGAGCGGACAAGGGAACAATATAATACAGGGAAAGATTCGATGCTGCCTCGGCTAGGCGGTTGGATATTAAGAATTCCTTGACCGAGAAGTGAGAAAATTGTACAATTGCTAGGCCGTCCACGCTGGCAATGGTGACTAGACTGGAACATGCAGATAAAACAGCTTCATGCGCGTCTTCTAGTCGCCAATCGACGTGGTAATGTGGGAGCTTTCCAGAACTAAAACGCATAGCAAGAACCTCTGCAAGCTCTTCGACATGAAGAGGGCGGATAGACACAGTAAGACACTGGAGCAGCCGATGGGCATATTCTCGCTTTTTCTTTTCGATGCCTAGTAAAATACGCTCGTATGTTTCATCCAATGTTTCGGGTAATTCGTCGAGAGCTTCACGGAGACTGGCTGGAAAGCAGCTGCGCAACATTTCCAGCTGGCAGACAATCCACCGAAACCTGTGTATTCACGTGAAAAGGTGTGATGAGGCGCAATGATGGTGATTACTTACATTCCATCTGCCTTTGCTGATAGCGTATCGATAACTACTTGCTTGTCTTCTGCTCTCCATTTCCGCATCTTGCGATCTGTCTGGATTACAGTGTTGACATAGTCAAGTATGTCTTTCTTTTGTCCACCTTCGTCGTGGAGGGACATAGCGTGAGATGTGAGAGGCTCGAGCATGCTTTGGATATCGATCTCAGGGCGGCTGGTGATACAAATCCGTAGGCTCGGAAGATTCAAATCTACAACCTCTTCTAGGAGATCCAGGACCTTCTCCCGTGCAGTCTTGGGGAACCCGGATGTACCGGGACATTCGTCGAGGGCATCCAAGACGATATAGATCGTCGGCTGTCGTGGCAGTCGAAGCATCTTCTTCAAGGATTCGGTAAGCGCATGATTGGCAGGCTGCTGCGATCCAGCATTGTTTTTCGAATATAGCTCAGAAAGAATGTCGTTGCAAGAATCAGATTTAGCGCCGAGTTGCGCCAGCAGAGAGGTGAGGAGACCACGGATATTTTGTTTTGCGATATCTCTGAAGTCAAAATAATAATAAGTCAAAAGGGCCAATCCAGAATCGCATTTCTCTTTGAGGTCTTCGATGATCGACGAGCTAGTTGATTACATGAGTGAGATAGACGAAGAGAGATCGGATGACTAACACATACCACAGGATACTCTTCCCAGATCCTGCTACAGGATCGAGCATCAAGTGGCAATTAGCAGCAAAAAACGGACGGTTTTACAAAAGAAGACATACGTTTGCCATAGATCCATAAAAGCGATCCCTTAGATTTCCATTCATCGAATATTCTCCCTTGCATGAACCATGCCGCACTTCCGTCCAGATGAGCCTCCCGTGCAATGTTGTGGTTTATTGACGGATCTGGAGGTGAAAGCCAACTTCGGATGTCCCTCTGCAGCTGGTCACCTGTCATACATTTTCAGCATCGACGACAGCTGCTATAGGCTCGAGTAAGGGCTAACGTTTGATTTTGTTGATCTCGCTTGTCATCGCTTGCATCACAACTGGCATGCTTGGTCAATACGAGAAGCATCGAACGAATTATATACAGCACATACTCAGAGCCTGTCGTATGTCATTCGTTGATGTCTTGCCATCTATTCAAAAAATTGTCCTGTCAACAGTTCGTAGCGAGCGGCAAGGCTTGCATACCATCCATGACCGCTTTCATATTATTTACCAGGCCATAAACAACTTGTAGCGTCTGAGCTACGGTCATCCGAGCCTCCTCATTTGTGAGACGATCTAATCTTTGTAGCACATCCTCGATTTCGCTCTCGCCCAGAAGTTTCTTTGCAAATTTCTCTGCATTATACTCAGCAACAACAGATAGGTAGTAAACTGACCACTTACTGAACCGTCCTTGCTTCATCTGTTTCGTGGCTAGTGCTATCACCGAGAGTACCTCCACCATTATTTTTATGACAATACCAGACATAGTAGGGGTGGGTGGTATCTCTATGTAAACACGGAGGCGACCGAGGAAGTTGGTGACGCATTCAAATAGGTCGACAAGGGCATCATAGCTTGACTCGACCGCAATAGCCGCCTGAAATGATAAGGCTACGGCTGAAGAAAACAAGAGGGATACGCACAGAGAGAAGAACATCGACGCCAACAAATATTGCTTGAAACGGCATCTGTATGCAGAGGACGTAGGACATGATCTGATTTTAAGCAGACAAAATGCTGACCACACCGGCGGCCTCGCCGAGAATGCCAGAAAAAGCATGGATGACTTTCACAACTGGATTGAGACAGTCTATCAACTTGCTATTCCCATCGCGATAATCTTTGAACTGATTCGCCTTGTCTTGAAAGAGCTCGATAACGGTGTCGGCAGATTGGCAGTTCTGAAGCTGCTCGACAAAAGGATATTTGACAAGGTCTACCCCGGTTTGCTTGAGATAGTCAGCTAAGGCGGCATCGAAAATAAATTGAAAGTTGGAAGAGGTGTAAGTTGTCGTTGACATGGAGCTGAGGGGCTATTGGTAGGGTGGAGTGATACTAGTAGAAAGAAACCTATTAAGAGTGTTTAGCGCTTAGCTCTTCGCGCTTGACGACGCATAACAAGGGCGTCAGCGACTTCCTACTATCGTTGGGTAGGTGTTTGAAATTTTTTAAAAGATCCTCTCGGACTTGTATTGTGAGATATGTCGTGCATGCACTGCAGGGAGCAGTGCCGGTGTCGAGAGTCAGAAAAGATGGGTGTAAGTAATTCCAATACTATTTCCTCCCTATGAGTCGAATTTTCACTCGCAATTTCACCAAACTTGGCCGATTCTCTTCAAATAAAGTTTAGGGGCATACTGGTGGACACTGTGAGCACTCATTCCAAGGATTCCGAGGTCATAAGCCCGAGGGAATGAGGCACAATATCGAGTTTTCAAACCCAGCGCCAGGAATCGTAGACTGAGACGTGAAGCGTGGGAAGGTGTCGACTGTTTGGTTCCTTATCGATATCTCTCTGGCACTGAGCCAGCCAACTCTTCTCTACCTCACAACATGACTACCGTGGAATCCTCGCCTTCGACTCTCTCATTCAGTCTGTTTTTTTACGACCATCAAATCCAAACGGGGGTAGACCTCCAACGACATCCACTTGCCCTTCAACTCGACCAATTTGACTCCGTCCAATCCCTCACTGAGGTCCTTCAACAGCAAGCGCAGGCCTTCCATGATTTCCGAGCAATAAGATTATCCCATTGCTCCATCATGCCACCAAGGCCCTTCGTAAGCTTTACACCCCCGTGGTCCATGCCGAAGGTATGGGTCTCTGCTTCTATTCCCATGTGCCTTATGTCTCTTTTGCAGCTCGTGTCACTTGTGAAAATAACACACACACCTGCATTGGAACCCTCCTTTCTGTTTTCCCTCCAGTTCCCACCGGGATTCTTGTCACATTCGTATTGGCGCTTCAACTTGAACCCCATCGTAGCTCGCACTGACATCTTTAAGATATCAGTGCGAGCTACGATGTGGTTGTCGAGCTCTTTGAGTCTATCTTGAGCTGCGTCAAGCGACATGACATTTACACGAAAACCCCACTCACCACTGCTATGACTGAGATAGTGGTCAAGATATTAGTACATCTGATCTCCATGCCTGCTGTGGCAATCAAGCAGATCAAACAGGGGCGACTGAGTGGGTCCATCGCTGCACATACGTCGCTTGACTCAATGGGGATGTAGAGAAAGAGGCCCGAATGACTGCAGTGCACACCCTCATGGTTGTTCACGGGATTGTCGAGAATTTGAGGCAAGCTATGAGCAGTGAGTGAATCCCACTCTATTTGTCAAATACACTCTGCTAAACATGGATCTCTTATGATGGGCTAGCGTCGAGGCAAAGCATCCAGAAGGCTCTAGGTCTGCTTTTTATTAACGAGAATGAGCTAGCGCTATGTCTGACCAGGTGCCAGTGATGATACAGCAACTTACAACCGACGTGAACAAGTCAGGACGTCAGTCTGTCTTCAATACCTCCGCTGTCGAAGGAATTCTGAGACGTCTGTACAGGTGGTCAATTACAACGGGATGTCAAGGGTGGCTATCTCCCCCAGATCCATCGCAGAACTATAGCATCGAGGCGATGTCCACTACGATGCAACAGCAAGGTGGGGCGACACTTTCACAGAATGGAAGTCATCTCCTGGTTCTCTTCTGTGGATTCACGGAAAACGTGTGGGCTTCCTGCTCTTACTGTAACTTACAGTAAACATTCTTAGACAGCTGCCCTTGATTTTGCAGCCGGCTTGTTACGTTAACCTTTCTTTTCGGCGCTCAATTTTCAGCAAATTCCGTGATCATCGAGAACAAGAACATCGATGACATGCGCAACGGGTTGGCCTCACAGGCGTTTTATTATTTCGACTTTCAAGATATTCAACAGCGCTGCAGGTTACTCTCCTCTTTACTTTTTCAACTTTGTGACCAGTCCGACTCCTATTACAACATCCTTTCTCATCTTCTTTCTTTCTCATCTTAATTCGACACATCATGATGGTCCGCAAGACCCTAGCAACAGCACACTCACGGAATGGGATGAAACAGCTATTTGACACGAGCAAACGGTTTGGCTCTGGATACACGACCCATACCAGTCCTTTCAGAGGCAAACTAAAACAAGCCGAAAGGCCACTGCCACCTGTCGGAAGCCCCTTGCATTATACTACACTCTGCAGTTTACATGCCATTGCAAGGTTCCTGGTCGCGGGGCACTCCCTGGACGTGAACAGTCGGAGCTTTGACGACAACTCGACTCCATTGCATCTGACGTCGATGGAAGGACACGTGGAAGTTGCTCGCATACTTCTCGAGGCTGGCTCGGTGCGAGCGGCGCCCAGGACAATGATGGGCGGGCGTCGTCAGAGGGACATGTGGAAGTCGCTCGTGTGCTTCTTAAGGGCGGCGCGGACGTTAGGGCCCAGGACAAGCACGGGTGGAGTCCATTGTATCGGGCGGCATCCAAGGCGTTCTTCTCGGGCCCGGCGCAGATGCAGGAAAAGTATGGGCAGAGTCCGTTGTATCGGGCGGCATCTTTGGGAGATGTGGAGGCCACTCGCATGCTCCTCGAGGCCGCCGCGGATACGAGCGCCCAGGACGACGATGGGCGGAGTCCGTCGCCATCGTCCATGGAACAGATGAGCAGACTCGGTTGCCTCAGGACAAGCCAAGTGCATCGGGCAGTATTTGAGGGACATCTGAATACTGCCCGTGTCCTTCTCTAGCATGATGCCCTTCAGACAATGACTGATTTTATTTCAGCAAGTCTTGACATAAAACACTGATATGTAGCAAAGTGGTGGCTCGCTTAGATGTGGTGGTGATGTTACTTTGAGTAGGGTTTGATACATCAAATTGATCTAGTCATATCTAACTCATATCCTCTTATTCGAGATATATCCACCCCCCAGCTGGTAGTTGTCTGGATCTTCTCTGTATTTGTATTGGGGACGCCTTAGGTGTCCATGATATGATTAGTTACTGTAGGCGGTAGTTGTTTGAGACTGCACGAGGGGTATCATTCAATATTCCTTGCCTATGATAAGGCACATAATATATGGATCCGAAGGCCGCCGACAATGAGCAATGAAGAGCGAACGAAAACAGGGACCAGGCGAAATGCCTGACAGTTGCCCATCACTCCGCTGATGCCCTAGTAAGTCACAGTCATATCATCTGTGGCCCTTATTCTCGTTTAAGGAGTCGGACCGCCATCCTTGTCACGCACTACGTAGAGTCAATGGTACCCTGAACGGGGTGAATAATGATGAGGACATTCACAAGGGCGACCGCCAGTCCTTGAACCCTCCGTAATCTCCGTGTCTTGTGAAACTGAGATGGCAGCGTGGGCAAATGTTATGGAAGGAACCAAAAGCAAAGATTCGCTCTTCTAGTGGAACAACGCTACACCAAGTCCCGAAGATCAAGGGAGGAGAGTTCGCATCGACTGGCACTTACTAAAAAGAGTGTGACCGACTTTGCCCTGTCTATTACAGCGACACCACATCGAGCCAATCGGAACTGAGAAGGCTGTCTTCCGAAATCTCGCAATGTAAGGAGCAAGGCGTGAAGGAATGAACAACGATGGGTCATCTTGCCACACCCAGTGGCATGTCCGAGATTGATCTATCAAGAGATGCTACCGGCGGCTAAAGTCTCTTCCCTCCTGTCCAACAACCTCAGTTGTGCGGAATTGGGAGTTGGATGGAGCAGGCCTCACATGACCACCTCCTTCGCACTCCCGTACCCTGAATTTATCCGAGGCAAATGATGGGTATGTCATACCCCCCTAGCATTTCCGACGTGTCTATGCGATGCCTACACAAGGACGCGATCAAGACTGAATGACCAGAGGAGGTCGCAACCCAACCGCAGCCGTGATGCTCAACCGGCCACCTCCAGCACTCGAGGATTGTCGAGATCAAATGGAACCGAAGGGAGAAAAGAGAAGGCTATCACCCGCAACCATACCCCACCCAGATGACCGCATAGAGGTCATCAGCTTGCTCGCTACGGGGAAAGAAGACAGAACAGCGGGCTAGAGATTCACTACTGCGCTGCCACGAGCGTTGATGAAGAAGACGTGAGGGCTCGGAGAAATTCTGGTTCCATGGGTCATTGCCGATATCCTATCGGAGGTCCTATGCCGCGGCATTCGAGAAAGGAACTCGGTTGAAGAACCAGCGGCCTTGTCCACCGTCAAGTCAAAGGGTCCAAATCGCCTCATTAGTGGACCTACAAGACGTTGATTTGTCAATGGAAGCACATACTGTGGTTGGGAGACGCCGCCTAAGAGCCGGCTCGGGCATCGTAGACCCGAAGCGAGAAAAGGGCACAGAAGGCTCCAAATTACTCAGACTTACACCATTCATGAGAGAAGCATGGAAATTCCTGGAACAAAAGTATAACAGGGTGTAGTGCAACAAAGGAAGTCCCACCACCACAGACATCGGGTTGGGCACATCGTAGGCTTAAATGACTTAAAATAAAAGTTAAGGCATTTAGGAAGAATTAATTTAAGGTGAGATAAGTAGATTCATTTCCTTAAATTTCCTTAAAGCGACCCGAAAATAAAATGTGCGGCAGAACGGCTGCTGCCGCGGCCCGTTCCACGCACGCGTTTGTGCTGTGCTTCCGGCATCGAGTACGAGTACAAGCAAGAGTCGGGTCGTTCCGTTTCGTTAGCACAAGCCCGTTCGCAAATCCGCTCTCTCTCAATGGCGACTGCGAAGATCGGCACCTTATTGATTCGAGTGAGAATTCAAGCCCATCTCATCTCAGCTCTTGACTCTGACCCCAAGTAATCCAAAAAGACGCTAGCCAAACCCATCAGCTCGCGCATCAAGAGCCAAGCTCAAGAGTGAGTGTGGTGTTGTGCTCTGCTCACAGTGCCATATCATGCAAGTGCAGCACAAAAAAGCTGACACACACCATGCGCCAAATATAAAAAAGACACGAGCGATTCAGAAAGGTATGTGTATCGCTCGCGCAGACCATGTACCGCTACGAGGTGAGGCTACGATCGGGCCTGCTGGGCGAGCCCGCCAAGCACATACGTCCACTCTCAGAAACCAAGTTGAGTCCTGATTCTTTAATAAAACAAAACCCC
>QLOT01002555.1:0-12765 GCA_003313875.1 Russula aff. compacta
GAGATTTACAATTTATCTAGCACAATTTTCTCTGATCAATCAGCATTATCTCCATCCACTCTTAGCACTCTTCGATTAGCTAAGCATACCCTCGAGGCTGCCGTCGCTTCCATACAAGGAACAAGCTTCTTACCAGATAAGGACATTATTGCGCCCAATCAAAGGTCATGGCTGGATATGGCCGAGCGTATGGGCGCAAAGCGAACACCGGCTCAGCGCGCAAAATGGGTGTGCCTCCCAGAGGAGTGTGGCCTAACAGAACAGAGCATCGGCATCGCTAAGGGGAAGCGTCGCCGCATTCACACTGATCCTTATGCTGGGGGGGAAAGATCTGGTAAGCACGCGAAGCCTGACGCGCTCTCTGCTGCAGCAAATGCACATGTGCGTGCCTGCATGCCCCCCTCCGCCACTGCGCCCCCGAGTGCACGTGCAGTTTCCATTGTGGCCCCCCCTTCCACTGCGCCCCCCTCCACTACCACATCTTGCTTTGCGTTCGCGCCAGCACCCCTGTCTCAACCTTAAAATTTGCTTGTTCTGTACTTTATTTTACATTAAATAAACGACTTAGAGAACATGACTTAGAGGGAAAATGACTTGGAACCAAACAAAGCGACAGGGTTAAAAATAAATTCATTGTTTGTTGTAAACAACTTATTAAATTAAGTTTATTATACATTTTATCTCAAGGTATAACACTTATCATTTGAAATGTGTGGAAAGTGCCGTGCTTCTCAGCCAAGCTGTGGGGCTCTCATGTGATTGTAACGCATGCTAAAAGTAAGCAACTCACAGCACCACTCCAGGCCGGTTGCATCACTCCTCCGCTAGTATGGACGTCCACGTCCTGATCTGGTATTCAGCACCACACGCCTCCTCCCACCTCGTCTGCCAAGCAGTGGGGTGTGTCGATATGCCTCCAGGTGCTTGACCTTGTCAGCGATGCGGGCTGCGACAAGGCGTTCTTCGCAGAGTGCACGGGCACTCTGGGCTGCCTGGAGCTCGCCTTCAAGGGCACAGATCTTGCCCTTGAGCTGCTCAGTTTCTTCATCATGTCTTCTGTACCTTCAAACTTCCACTGAGGCTTCCCAATCATCCAAATTGGCAATAGCTTGCTCCAGAACTGCGTAATCTTTGGGGGTACCCCACAGCTTTCTCCTAAACCAGCTGGGGAGGGGCTCCAGCGGCTTGTCTCTGAAATATTTTGGAGTGGCATAGAGGTCAATGATATGGGCTGTGGAGGGGTCCGTGGAGAGAGCATGGAGTCCAGCAACTCATCCGTCCGGAAGCTGTTTGATGAAGCAGGCGAAGTGGTTACTGCCATCTTCACAGGGGATGTGGAAGGTGGGGATCCACCCAGTGTTCTCGATATATCCTTCGGGGCACTGGGCGATGGAATCGTCCTTGTGGAGCGCCTCAATGGCGTCATCGAGCTGGGTGGTGAGGAGTTCTTCTTTCTGTTGGTGGAGGGTTTGGAGGGTGCGGACATGAGCATCATGGGACTGCTGCCTGACGACAATAGTGTTAATGAGGCCTCGGACCATGGTTCAGAGCTGGACAGTGGTGAGCATGGGGTTTGCTTCGACGATGGCTCGCATGGAGCCGGGGGACAGGGGCTCCTCCCAATGGACACTAGTCTCGAGGGTGTGCAGAGGTCCTGGGACAGGAATCGGTCCGTCACCAGGCGGGTACTCCTCCTCAGAGGATGAGAGATGGTCTGGGAGTGTGGTGTCAGCTGTTGTAGGGGAGTTGACACAGGTGGGGGATGGAGACGGCTGGAGCGACGAGGAGGATCCATCGAGGAGCTCAGTAGACATAGCCTAGTTGTGGTATCGGCAGTATTGCTCTTTGCAGAAGGACCAGTGTTCAAGGGCATGTGAGTGGGTGTAGTGGGGTTTGCAGCGATGGGTGAGGGGGCGAGAGAGCACTTTGTGGGCATAGGAGCATGGTTTGAACTCGTGGAATTGGTGGGTAGTGTAGGGGGCAGAGCGGAGCAGGGACCTGAGGAATTGTTTTGACTGAGACTCCAGGGTGGATTGCTGGGGCTTTGGAGGCATGCATGTCGTCCTTTTATCCCCTGCAGTGGTCGGTGTCGGTGGTATCCCTTGATGAGGTCCGACGCATGCACCTGGTCAGCTGGTTCCCAGGTGTTGTCACTTTCCGGGTATCCCTTCCATTTGATGAGATACTGGAGCGCTCTACTCCTGCCACATCGTTGGTGACTCCTTATCTGCTCCACTTTGTATTGCTCTTCTCCGCCTATGAGGTCGGGGGGTGGCTGAGAATAGTTCGGTCCATGAGCTGTCATTTCATGATAGGACGATAGGAGAGAAGCGTGGAATACGTCATGGATCTGCCAGGCGAGGGGGAGTTCCACTTGGTACGCCACTGGGGATATTTCCTTCCGGATCTTGAAGGGGCCATATCTCTTTGGAGTCAGCTTGGAGCTTTGATGGGGAAGTCGAAGATGAGTGGCTTCCAACCAGACCTGGTCTCCTGGTTGGAACTGGGACGGAGGGGCTGTCCCAGCCTTCTTATTGATAGCTTGTACTGCTTCTTGTCTTGCTTCCATCATTCGCTCCACTCTTTTCTCCGCCATTTCATTATCCGAGGGAGTGATGCTTTGTGGAGCGAGGATAGGTCCATACCCCAACAGGATTTGATTGGGCGATAGCCCTGTGGTGGCATTGATCCGGTTGTTGTGTACTGCTGTGGCCATTGTGATCCATTGCATCCAATCTTCCAGGTGCATTGCTGTCACCGTTTGAAGGTATTGCTCCACCCATTGGTTCTTCTGTTCTGTCAGCCCATCTGTTTGGGGATGGAAGGCAGTGGATAGATTTTGTGCAATTCCCAGCTTCTTTGTGAGTGCTTGACCGAAATGGGATGTAAACCAAGGGTCACTGTCGCTGATGACTCTGGTGGGGAGTCCAAACCATCGATAGATATTGTCCAGACATAGCTGAGCAATTCCTAGACCAGTTATGGTTGTGGAGCATGGTAGGAATACTGCTGCTCTTGAGCATCTGTGGTCTACAATGGTAAGGATGGCGTCAGTTCCTCTGTGTGGGGGAAGTCCGGTGATCAGGTCCATGGCCACTGTTCTGAATGGTAGGGTGTGTTCCTTTGTGGGAATTCGATATAAAGGGGTGCATTTCCGGTGGGTGATTATCTTCGTTTGTTGGCATACTGCGCATCCTTTGATATAGTCTGCGATCCACATCTTCATTCCTGGCCACCAGTGGGTTTGTTGCACCTTTCGCAACGTTTCATCTCTCTCAGGGTGTCCTGCCATAGGTGTGTCATGTGCCTTGATGACGATTGCTCTTTTGACTTCTTTGATGTTTGGCACGATGGTTTGCCCTTGGGCAGTGGTGGTAACCCGTATTCGGTGTGGGGGTATCAGGACGATGTCCTTGTTGTCTTCTGCCCCTTGGTCCACTCCAGGGGGTCGGGATAGTGCATCAGCAGTGGTATTAGTCTTCCCAGGTATGTACTCCAGTTCATAGTCATATTCTTGTAGGTCTGCATGCCATCTGGCTGTTCATCGGTTTAGGTTTCTTGGGGACTTCCAGTATTGCAGGTTGGCATGGTCAGTGCAGATGATAAAGGGGATCTTGGTCCATCCCAGATAGTGTCACCAATGAGCTAGAGCCTTCATTACTGCCAGTAATTCGCATTCATAGATGTCATAGTTCCGTTCGGTGGGTGTGAAGGTGGCTGAGTAGTAGGCAATGGGGTGAAGGACTGGTTTGTGGCATTTAGCTAGTGTAGGGGTGGTGTGTTCTCCCTCCTGCGAGAGTATGGCGCCCACGCCATAAGCAGAGGCATCAACCTGGAGCACAAAGCGTTTGTCGAAGTCTGGTTGATTGAGGACTGGGCTGCTACACATGCGAGTTTTAAGGTCTTCAAAAGCGCGTTGGTGGGCAGGGGTCCAGTGCCAGATAGTAGCCTTTTTAGTCAAGTCCAGGAGAGGTCAAGCAATACCAGAGTAGTTGGGGACGAAGTAACGATAGTACCCAGTAAAGCCCAGGAATTTACGCACATCAGTAGGGGTTCTTGGGGGGGTCCAGTCGGTGACACCTTGGAGCTTCTTTGGGTGCATCTTCAGTTGGTTGTTGCCCACAATAACACTGAGGTATTCAATCTCTTTTTGCTCGAACTCGCACTCCTTGGCCCACCTCACTTTGGAAGATGGTGTTCATCATCATTTGAAAGGTAGCAGGGGAGTTGGTAAGGCCAAAGAACATAACCGTGGGTTCAAACAATCCTTCTGGAGTGAGGAAGGCGGCTTTCCATTCGTCGCCTTTCTTGATGCGAACATTGTTGTACCCCCATCGAACATCGAACTTAGTGAAGAGTGTGCATCCACTAAGCCGGTCAATTACCTGGGGAATGAGAGGGGAGACATTGCAGTTTCATTTAGTCCATTTGTTGATAGGTCGATAATCCTGTACTGGTCGCAGCTTGCCATCCTTCTTTTTGACAAAGAAGAAACTGGCCGCATAGGGGGATTTGGAATTTCAGATAGTACCTCTGGACAGGTGTTCCTGTACAAACTTGTGAGCTTCCAGTTTCTCTTCCTGGGTGAGGGGCTAGAGTCGTCCTGGTAGTGTGGAAGGTGCACCGGGTAGGAGTTCGATAGCATGGTCCCATATTATGTACTGTGGGAGTCATTGTGATTCTTGTTCACTGAACACCTTGGCATGTCGTTGGTATTCGTTTGGGACTTTTGGGATGTTGGTGGTTTCTGGAGTATTAAGTGTGACCTTTCCAATGAAGTATTGATCCCTGGAGAGTGGTTGAGGGACGTTCTTCATTCTGGGGACGAATCGGGCCTTGTGTGCATTAGGGGCCCTTAGGACAATTGGCAGTTGGGTGGTGTCGATCCATCCTTGTTTCCAGTCAATCTTTGGTTGGGTAGCAGCAAACCAGGGGTAGCCTAGTATCACCTTATGTTCCCCTAGGTCTGACAGGAAGAATCGATGTTTGGTGCGTTGGGTTCCCATCTGGATTTCCAGGTCCATGTAGTACTTGAGACTGCCGCTTTTGTTTTCTGTCCCGTCGACGTTGTATAGTGGCCTAGGTTTCTCCAGCTGCTTGATGGGTAGTCGAAGCCATTTCGCGTACTGCAGGTTCATGAAGTTCTCTGTAGCCCCTGAGTCAATGAGGGCTATTCCGTCGGCTCTTTTCGTGATTGAATGTGCATAGAATCGAACAGTCATCGATTTCCGAGCAGATATGTACACATTATCACTGTTGCTTCGCCTAATCAGTGCTGCTCTGATCAGGCAGTGGGAAAATCCTCAGCTACACCCATCTCGTGGGCAAGGCGTTCTTTCTCCGCCATTGACATCCTCTCCAGGTGTGCATGCACTGTGGCTACAGTGTCATTCATTGCTGGGCCTGGTAGGTCTTCTTCTTCCTCTGGGTCGAAGTCCATATAGTTGACTCATTTCTTGGTGGTATCTCATTGTGGGCAGTTGCACACGAAATGTCCTATCTTGCCACAGGTAAAACAGGTGTTGTTTCCTGTTCCCTGGGCTACTCAGCCTTGGAGGTTTCGGTTGTTCGTTTGTGGTCTTTGTCTCCAATTGCCTTGGTTTCTATTGCACCAATTGGTAGGGGCACGGCCTCTCCCTATGTCCATTGGGACAGGGACATTGTTCATGGATGGGGGTGCAGTGGAAGAGTTGTAGACTGGTCGACTTGCCTGCCCTCCTTGGTAGTTTCCAGGTCTGGTGAAGAAGGGTCGTCTGATAGGGTTATTGGGCCACTGATAGGTGTTGCCTCCTCCTTGGTATCCTTGATGCCTTAATATCCCTTCAATTAGGGACTTTCCTTGTGCTAGGTGCTTGACTCATTCATTGAGGGATTGGTAGTCCACAGGGAAAGGGGGTTTGAGAGTGTCCCGCAGGATGGATTCTGGCAGTCCTTTGAGGAACATATTAAAGGTTTCCTGGTTGCCTTGGGTGTAGTCGGCTTTTCGGGCCAGCCCTTCAAATTTGGCTACATAGGCATCATAGTCATTGTTCCTCATCTTGCAGTTCTCGAGCTTGATCCTGGCACGTTGAGGGGCTTGAGTGTCCTGGAATTGTTCTCTAAACTCCACTAGGAACTGATCCCATAGTGCTTCGGTGTTATCTGCCACTGGGTCGAGTGCATCGAGCCATGCTCCCATGTCTCTAACCCATTGGGCTGGTTCTTCGCCTTTGATGAGAGTGAGGGTGAATGCAACTTTCTTGTAAGGGGAATTGTATCCGGCCACATCGGAGTTGAGGCGTAGATATCCCTTGACTTCTTCGATGAAGTCATCTGCCTTCAGACGATCGCCATGAAATATCTGGGGCAATCCTCCCATGGCCTTGACCTCTGCTGCGACTGGTATTGGTTGTTGTCCGGCTGCTGGAGGACCGCCAGCTGGCTGTCCTCCTCCTGGTGGTCCACCAGGGCCTCCTGGGCCAGAACCACCTCCTCCAGGGGGTCCTGTACATCTGAGGGCCTGCTGGAGCCTTTCAGTGATGCGTTGCGCTCTGTCTGTGCCTTGTCCTCCTGATCCTCCGAATGTGGATGGGATATGGACTAAGATTGGAGTTGTCGATGTGACTGCTGCTGTTGTCTGGGTCTGAGTCATCATGGTTGGTTCTTCGGTTATTGGGAACAGTGTGTGGAATAGTGGTGTTAGGGGCGCTGTTCTTGACTTCTGGGTCGATGGGTGCTTGTCTGATCTGAGTGTCAATTTCCTGCTCCGGTTCCTCTGGTTCGTCTTCGTCTTCAGAGCCTTGGTTGGAAATATCGCTGTTGTGGACTTGTACCTGTACTATTATTTTCTCCGGACTGATTCTGCTTACATCATGTTCTCCTTCCTTTTATGGTAACCTCTTTCCCACGCTCCGGCACCAAGCCACCTCACCCTCCTCCTTACATTACTATATCTCTATTACGCTTGGACTGCCTCGCCTCAGATGTGTATCCCTTTGGCTCCTTACTAATCTACAACTACTAATATGTGTTTCATAATTCTGCTGACTTGTTACTCATTTCTGCTGACTCGTTTCATAGTACTTACTCATAGAGGCTTACTACATACCTAGCACCAAGCGTTTCAGCACGGCACCTTGCCGCGAGGACGCGTCCCGCCGCTCTGACGCATCACAGAGCGGCATATGTACAGCCACAGTAGTACTCTAGTATATAAAGCCCCCTTAGAGCGAGACTAAAGCCTTAAGCTTGGTCTCTTGTACAATACAAGACCTTTCACATCCTCTAAGTGTGAACTAGAAGCTTAAGAACAATCCCCTTCCACTTGAGCTCTTCTAAAGTACCAGAAGAGTCTTCTAAAGCGACTTAGAGCCGACGCGACTCTTCACCGCCATATCCAGAAAGACCAGTTCCTTATCAGGAACTTATTGTCACTCAGACAGCAACTCCACTCAGAATCGCCTGCGTCGATTCTGCGCCCCTATCCCCAGAGGAGACCCTATTGGACTTGAAGCCTCCAATCGACCTCGTCTATAAAGGACCTTAGACGTTATAGAGAAGTTGCGACAGATAGCAACACGTGGTATTAATTGATCATCAGGAGATCATCCACGCTTCACCCAGCAGCATTTACCACTAAGTGGAGGCAACCGTTAGAGTAACGGCCGAGTCCTTAGTGCACAACCAACCAACCAACCAACTTCAATCGTGGCTATAGAGCTTGATGATTACCTGACCCCAGTGGACCGACGCAGACCACCAGACTATCTAGAACCTCACCTCAGAGAGCAACGCGCTCAGATCATCAGAAGTCAGACCCGCCACGCCCAGTCTAGCGTGACATTAGACCAAGCTTATCCGACAAGACGGAGGACTTCAGGAGAGAACCCACCGTCTTCCCAAAGGCATTTGCCGACTCACAATCCAGAAGAGTCCTCAGAAGAACAGAACCCAATCTCCCAACTCGTATCACCGGACGATCCATCAATTGGGTTATCCAAGGACCAAACCGAGGCTATAACCTTGAAGTACCACATCCACACACCACACAAATCTTCAACTACCCAGTTGAATTCATCGACGGATATTGGTACACCCTCACAAGAGATCATGACACAGGAGAATATCGGGCATTCGACGACGACAGAATCTTCCATTTCGCCCAAGGAACAGGAGCACCACTCAACGAAGACGACCCATACCACCCAGACTACAAACCCTTTCGTATCACACTTACCCCTGCGTCTCATACGCAAGTTCTTGAACAAGAAGTCCAAGAACCAGTAGAGCAACCAAGCCCACGGTCAACCGACCTCCATTCTCCAAGACAATCACAACCAGCTGACTCCTCAAGCGAAGGAGAAGAAGCCGAAGAACAGACAGCCAGTGAAGGATCTCCAGACAGACCTCACACACCCGAAGAAGCAGACCCACCCACCTATCACGCGCAAGTACCCAAAGCGCACCAACGGCTCAAAGTAGCTCCAGAACCCCCAATAGAAGAATTATTGCAAGGAGTCGATCAACTTAATCTACAAGTAGAAGAACTCCTCAACGTAGTAGCAACCCACCAGCTACCCCAGATCCAAGTAATACCACCAGAACCACCGGTACAACTACTAGCACCACCGCAACAAATCGTACCACTATACATGGCCAATATACAGCCTCAACAACAGCAACCGCCTCCTCCCCAGCAGCCCGCGCCGCAACCACCAGCTGGAGGACCCCCTCCTCCTCCACCTGCAGCGGCAGCACAAGTAGCACCTGCTGCAGCGGCCGCGCCAGCCAATGGAAAATGGAATGGTACCTCACCGGAAGTCTTCACAGGAGACTGCCGCAACAGTGATAAATTCCTGAGAGAATTTAAACTGTACAAAATACTCAATGAAACAAATGAATCAATGGCACAGCCATATAGGCGAGTTGTGCTCGCCCTGTCATATATCAGAGGACCCCTAGTCGACGATTGGGTCTATGAATATATCGACAAACTACAAGATCAAGTGCAGAACCAGGGAATTCCAGTAGACGATGAAGTCCTCTGGGCACAATTCGAGACGGCATTTACTGATGCCTATACCGACCTCCACAAGGTCACCAAAGCGACCACAGAACTACAGAACCTAAAAATGAAAGAACGAGACCTCGATGGATACATTGCCAAGTTCAAAACCCTAGCTAAGAAGTCGGGATATGAACAGAACGCACCAGGCACAATCCAGATGTTCCTCAAAGGTCTACCCCAAGGACTAGGATGAAGAATCGTACGATTCCACTCCTCCGCAACTACCTTCGACAATTTCGTCGCAGCAGCGCAAGACGAAAGCAAGTCAATGGAACGAGAAAACCTGATCTTTGGAGACCAGAAGTTCTCTAGATTCCAAACGTGACCCTCTACCATCGCACCTAAACCACAATTTAGGCCTCGACCGACCAATGGTACACCTATGCAAGTTGACAAGGTCACTACCAAAGAAGAAGAAGCAGAACATAGAGCGACCGGGAAGTGCTTCTTTTGCGATCAACAAGGACATGTCTACCGAACCTGTCCCAAGAGAAAGACCAACCCAGGACCGCCTAAGAAACCTTCCTACATCAAATACACCCAAACTGAAGAAGAAAGCGAAGAGGAACCTCAAGAAGATGAAGAAGAGGAACCTCAAGAAGAAGAAGAAGAGATAGATGAAGATCAAGCCCTCGACCATTTCGCAGGAATGGTCAACAGAATGATCCACCTAAACGACGACGAACGACTTTCAATGTGCAAAGCAATGAAAATCACAGGTTTTTGAAGAGCTCGAAAGGACAGGCCACCCACTGAGCTAAAGCAAAAATCAAGGCCGTACAAACCGAAATAGAACTGCGTACCCCAGATGCTATCTCCCAAATACCAGCTCTACTAGATAGCGGAGCAACGGAGAATTTTATCAACTCAAAGGCACTCATCAAATATCGAATTCCCTTGAGAAGATTAAAGAAGCCAAAGGTCGCAAGAAATGTGGACGGTACCGTCAACAAACTAGGACGTATCCTTCATACCGCCCACCTCACCATCAACCATAGAGGCATCCGAAAAGATGTAACTTTCTATGTCGCAGATATAGGAAAAGACAGCATAATACTCAGATACCCCTTCTTAAAGCTTACCCAACTGAAGATCAACTGGACAGCCGGAACAATCAAAGGAAAGGTAGTAGCTACCTTAGAAGACGTCAAAAGACGACCCAACATTCATCTCAAGAAGACTACAACGTCTACCCAGTTGGCAATAAAGGAGGCCAACAAGAAAGAAGAGAAACCATGGCACCAATTGGTACCCAAAGAATACCACCCATTCAAGAAGGTATTCAGTGAAGAAGCCTCGACGCAACTACCTGAACCCCAGCCTTGGGACCATGCCATCGACCTCAAACCGGATGCACCAACCTCTTTCGACTGCAAAGTATATCCCTTATCCCCTAGAGAACAAGAAGCGATGGAAGAATTCCTCAAAGAGCATCAAAGAAAGGGATATATCACCCCGTCAAAATCACCCTACGCTTCCCCTTTCTTTTTCGTCAAAAAGAAAGATGGAAAACTACGGCCTGTTCAAGACTATCGACAATTAAACGAACACACCGTACCCAACAATTACCCTCTCCCCCTCATAAGAGACCTGATACCCCGACTATCCAGCAAAACTCACTTCACCAAGTTTGATATTAAATGGGGATACAACAATGTCCTCATCCGTCCTGAAGACCGCCACAAGGCCGCCTTCAAAACAAATAGAGGACTCTACGAACCCAAAGTAATGTACTTTGGAATGCGCAACGCCCCAGCTACATTCCAAGCCATGATGGACAATATTTTCCGTGAACTACTAGCCAAAGGAACCGTATTCATTTATATGGACGACATCCTAATCGCTACCAGTGGAACATGGGAAGAACACAAGAAAGAAGTCAATCGCGTCTTAACAATCCTCCTAGAACATGACCTATATCTCAAACCAGAGAAATGCGAATTCCATAGGAATGAAGTAGAATATCTAGGAATGATTGTAGGCCAAGGGCGCGTCAAGATGGACCCAGTCAAAGTAAAAGCAATTACCGATTGGCCAACTCCGAAAACGGTCAAACAAATCAGAGCCTTCTTAGGCTTTGGGAACTTTTACAAAGACTTTATTCCACACTATTCGACGATAGCAAGGCCATTACATGAATTAACTAAGAAGAACAAGCAATGGGAATGGACACCAGTACAAGATGACGCCTTCAAAACGCTCAAATTTGTGTTCACCTCCTACCCTATCCTTAGAACGGCAGACCAGACCAGATCCTTCATCCTAGACACGGATGCATCTGCCTTCGCGCTCGGAGCAACTCTCGCACAAGATTTTCCTGATGGAAGACACCCAGTGGCATATTTTTCAAAGTCACTTTCCCCACCGGAACGAAACTACGATATCTATGACAGGGAACTACTAGCTATAGTAGCCGCAACCAAGGCCTTCCGGCACTACCTCTTGGGAGCCAAACACCCTACTCAGATACGCTCCGACCACAATAATCTGAAATACTTCAGATCAGCAAGGAAAATTACCCCCAGACAAGCCAGATGGGTAGCCCACCTTGCGGATTATGACTTCGTACTCCACCATATCCTGGGAAAACAAAAACACAATTGCAGACCTCCTATCTAGAAGAGAAGACCTAGAAGAGGGGGTAAGAAACAATGACCAAGTCACCATTTTACCCGACACCCTATTTTCTCGAACGATTTATCTGCCAGACGACGGCAATAAGCGACGAGAAGTCCTTCAAAACATCCATGACTCACCAATTGGAGGACACCCTGGCATCTCAAACACCTTGAACCTCGTCAAAAGACGATACCATGGTCCAAGACTGAAGCCATTTGTCGAGAACTATGTCAAAGGATGCGCAAAATGTCAAGAAAGTAAACCAATAAAGATCAAACGCGCACCTTTACACCACTTTGATACGCCTGTGGAAGAAGGACCCTTCAAATATATATCAATGGACCTCATCATGGACCTACCAAAGTCAGGAGGATACGATACAATCCTCACCATAGTCGACCAGGGATGCTCCAAGGCCGCCAAGTTCCTGCCTTGCAAGAAAACCATCGATGGAGAAGGCATAGCTACGCTATACCTCCGCCACCTCTTCCCATGGTTCGGCACCCCTAAACGAATAATATCAGACAGAGACCCTCAATTCACCGGCAACTTCACACATACCTTGTGTAAAGCCCTTGGAACGAAACAGAACTTGAGTACTGCCTTCCACCCACAGACAGATGGACAAAGCAAACATATGAACCAATGGGTCGAGCAGTACTTAAGACAATTCACCAATGGACGCCAAGACAATTGGTCAACCTACCTCCCAGTGGCGGAATTCGCGCATAACTCATGGAAACATGAAACATCCGGGTTTACGCCACACCAACTAATCATGGGACTTAATCCATCAGCAATTTGGACAGAAGGAGATGAAACGGTTCCTGCCACCGCCGCCCGTCTAGAAGATTTGGACAAAGCAAGAACAATAGCCCACCAATCGCTGCAAAGGAAGACCCAAATCACGAAACCAATTAGAACATTTGAAGTAGGCCAGCAAGTGTGGCTTGATGCACACGACGTCAAAACTAAGGCCCCATCAAGAAAGATGGTGCCAAGACGCCTAGGCCCTTTCGCCATCAGTCAGAGAATATCAGCAGTGGCGTACCGCCTAGACCTTCCAAACCACATGCACATTCACAATGTGTTTCATGTGA
>QLOT01002556.1:0-17606 GCA_003313875.1 Russula aff. compacta
GTGCGAGCGATGAACGATGAACTTGTGGAGTCGTGGAATATTAAAAATATGGTCCATAAAAAGATTACGTCAAACCTGATGCATGATGAGTTAAGGGGTATCGATTTGAGAAGCAAGGTCTTCCAAGTATTCATTGACACCTTTAGGATTGGAATTCAAATGAGAGCTGCTCGAGGCTGGGCAAGAAGGCCAAAAATTTGCCATCGCCTCGGGTGAAATGTATTCTGTAGTTGGGATACCACAAAGATCAAGTGAGTCGCAGACGAAGCAAGTTTGGGTAATGCTGGAAATGCAATGTTTAGCAAGAATAATCTCCGAAGATGTGGTGCGGATCCCCCCAAGAATCTCTCGTGAAGAACTATCTCATGACGACGATACGATTACTTTCGTGGTTCTCGACATAGAGCGTCTCTCCGTCAGCTGAGCCATTCTTCGCACGTGCCATCTTCGTAGTCAAGACATCCATCCGCCGTGTCTTTTCAAAGTCAAAGCCGACGCAGACGTGGACGGCTGAGCTTTCTTCGGGCCAAGCTCAGGGCCAGCAGAGCGAACCCGTGCCGCCTGCACCACCTCAGAATGAAGAGGCCGACCAGATTGACCGATCTGTGATGATCGAAATGCTCCCCAACGAACTCCTCGAAATCTTCCATCACGATCGCTTACTGGCTGTGAACCAAACATTGTTAGGCCCATGGAAATGAAAATGGCAAAGGCTCGCGCACGCTTGCCAAAGTTGGCGCTTCTTCCTCGTGTTCGCCTCACCATGCTGTCTGTAACTGCGACTCTTCTACATTGTTGTACGGAAAAAACGACTTTAGTCCGGAAAGCGCCGGTCCGCGCTGTCCGAGAAAACAAACGGGCTGACGCGCCCACTTTTACCCTCCCATCTTTCTTTCTCTTTCCTGTCAACAAAACTCAGCTGGCGTCTCCTTCTTTCACCTCTTTGTCCCTGGCTCTCGGTCTGGTCTCCTCGCCTCAGTCTATGCGTCCGCCACAACCCCTCTCGTATCGGCTGGCGTGTCAAACGCGAGCCCTCGTTTCGCTCCGTCTTCGTAGTGCATGTACAGTAGGGCTTTCATTCGGGACTCGCCAGCTTTTCCCTCCTCACTCACTCCCTCATCGCCTCGTCTCACGCGTGTCCTCGCGCTGCGTCTCCCAGGTCCCGTGGCACCGCGCCGTCGCGGGCCAACGCGATTGGAGTAGAAGGGTCGTTGGTTCTTGGTTCGCACAGCCCGTACGCCCCACCTATTTCTGTTCTAGTTTACCTTTCATCTTCTGTGACTCCTTTCCTCTCCTTTCATGCCACCGCTTCGTCCAACGCGTCCACCGCTTCGTTCAACGCCTCTATGCTTTCATTCCCCCATTCCCGTACGATACCACCCTTGTAGACACTGACTAAAATGTATATAAAAAGAGCTGCTTTCGTTAGATGCTAATACAGAGTCCCTCGAGTGCACCCGGCACCGTTCTCTCCCCCTTCGCCTGATTTCACGGAACGCATCCGTGCCCCGCGCCTGCCTCAAGAGTCCCCTTTCCCCTCGTCTTCCTTTGCTCATCCTTCTCCTCCTTCTCTCTTTATGTCTTCGCTTCCCCTCGGACGACATCGCAATATTCACATGCCGTTCATCATCAAAAGCCTGCCACTCAGAATCTCGGGTGCTAGCCACCATTGCTTATCGCTAATGGTACCCCCGAATGAACCGAACCTTGCTTCCCAAAGACGAAAATAATCTCATCGCAGCACTCCGTCATCCTTATCGCGTATACCAGATCAACTTTGCAGTGACAAGCCCTCTGTTGGAAAGGTCGATCGTACTATTGCGGGAACCACTTCACCTTCTGGAGCACCTTCGACTTGAATCAGCAAGAAGGCCACTCGTTCTCCCCAATGCGTTTCTAGGTGGTTCCGCCCCCACGACTACGTGACATTCTCTTGGACGGCATCGCGTTGGCATCGCGTTACATTACCACACCTTCTTTTTAACTACTCGGGACTTGGTCTCTCTTCAACTTGAGGAGATCCCACGCACTGATTTTTTTTCACCCGAGACGCTCGTTGATGGCCCTGTCCGCGTTGACCCAGCTCAAGTCCTGTAAATTACACTTTTTATCTCCAACACCTCACTTTGATCAAAGCAGTTCTCGTCCACTTGAAACCTCCGCTACGCCATAATGTTCTTCCTGCTCTCACAGAATTTCGGTTCAGAGGTGCCAGCGAGTATTTGGAGGACCTCGTCCCCAGAATGGATACACCGTTCCTCCAACAATTCAGTGTAGAGTTCTTCGACCATGGGCCCGTCTTCGAAATCCCCACAGCTTTCCCTATTCATCGGTCGTATAGAACGACCGAGATGACCTCAAAAGACGACCATCCAGCTTTGGGGTGAAAGACATCGCCATCACGCAAAACAATTCCAAAGATCACCTTGTCGGCCTGAAAATTCGGCTCCAAAAATTTCATGTTGCGAGTTGGGTCGGAGGGAGGGAGGGTGGCTTCGTTGGCGAAACATCTGCAGGCAGCTTTTTCCCGTTCTTGCTCAGGGTGGAACGACTCGACATCAAAGGCGTATCTACTCTTTCAAAAGCTCGGCGACGACGAGACCAGAATCGATCCCGCGCAGTGGCTGGAACATTTCCGTTCTTGTTCTTTTGAGAGCGCGAAGGCGCTATAGGTGAGCGGGCACTCTGGTCGGGAACATCGCGTCCGCGCTAGAGCATGCCGTGGGAGAAATGACTCTGGACGTTTTCCCAGCACTGTGCGACACCTACGCTTGAACAGGTCCTGGGAATCATTGTTCACATCCATCGAGTCGTTCATCGCCACCCACCAGCTCTCTGGCCGCCCAGTTATCGGGCACACTTCAGAGGAGAAAGGCCGTTCAATTATTGGGACGAGGATGATCAGGAGTCTGTGGGTCCCTAATCAGTTGCTCGTTTATTCTTCTTCCGACACGCCATTACTTGTCATTTAGAAGCACTTTTACATTTACGACGACTGCTATCTACATTAAATGCCAATTGTACTTCCGCCGCGCCCTCTGTTGTTCTAATAGCACACCCCTCTTCATGTTCGCAAAGTGATTAATAATTGCAGATGTATTAGAGAAGACGAGGGAAATAGAACAAGACGAAAGGCAGAAGCCAGGGACCCATTTCTTGCTGGATAGGCTGTTCAAGTCGTAAGGCTGACATGCGAGTGGTGCAGATGGGTGCTGAAGCGAGAGATGGGGCAGATACGACACGAGATCGGTCGCGTCGCGTCGGCCCCATCTCTCGCTCCAGCACCCATCGATGCGATGAGGGCGGAAGGCGGAAGGGTGCATCTGAGCGCTTCCGGTTAGCATGATCCATCGCAATCTGAGTGTAACACACACATTCTGTGATCTGAACTGAGGCGTAAAAGCACAAAAGCGTGAATGAAAGTTAATAAAAGCAGGTAAAACAACACTTAAAAGCACAAAAATCATGTAATAGAAACAGTAAAAGTACGCTTAAAAGCAGAGAGATCTACTTTTATGTGCTTTTTAGCGATTTTGAAATTGCGTAAAAAGCATCTAAAAGCACCCAAAAGCAGACAAAAGCATGACTAAAAGCTTGAAAAGTGAAAGTGTGAATTTACTGATGAAGATCGGGACACACCTAACACTAACCGATACCTATGGATGGCAATGGAATATACCATCAATAATATTCCCTATGAAGACAGGAGGTAAGTATGTCATCAACAAGATGGTAAACCCAACCAACCAACCTGTCAATCGGTTCAATGCGTTAATGGTGGCGGTGGCTGGAAAGTCGGGAATGGCTTTCCCGGTTGGGGTGCATCAATGGAATGATGGATGACGTGCGAACCATGCCAAGTCTTGGAATGACGTCCAGCTCTGTTGAAACTTGCACAAAAGCGCTGTAGATTGTTTGGAAATTCGGATGTAGGAGATGTTATATTTTGGTAAAGAGGCAAAGTAGTTGTAAGGTGGGTAAAGTAAAGAATGGTTCGACTAGCCACGCGCACATCTTATATCGCTTCAACTTCAGTAATGTCATCACTCGGCCGAGACAAACTGGGTAAGCCCATCGAACGACTTTATGTTATTTGTACGGTACAATAATAAGCCGAAAAATACAATACTTCTCTGATCAACGCCATCAAACACCGGATACACCCGTTCCACGCTGACATCCACACCTATACTGGTTCCTGCCTCACACGCGCACTCCTTCAGAGGCTGCGTCAGGCCCATGCTTTTCCGGTCTAAGCACCTGCGGCTCCCGCGCCGAGCGCGACCTCCACCTTACCGCCCTTGCGGACGATTCCGGTGCCCGTCATGCACCAGCCTAGACATAGGCCACCCTGCGTGCGCCGCATCCATCCGAGTTCGCTCTAGCATGCCATAGCTAGTGCGGGACCAGGCGCCAGCCGAAGTTTTGGAACACCTCGGCACGCACGAGGGTGTCCCAAGCACGGGCATCTGCGCCATCGAGCGCGCCCTGAATGCTCGCGCTCAGTGTCTTCTGCAGCGCGACCCTCAGATACGCCGTGAGCAGAGGGCGAGAAACGGTAAGTAGGACCGAGTGATTCGAGTGGGTCACGCGCAGGTCGACGTTGTCAGAAGCATAAACTTGAACTTCATCAATGCGCAACGCGCAGGAACCTCTGTCACTTTTCACGCTCTGCACAGTCTTTCTATCGTATTCGGTATGGTCCTGACAGGTCCTGACTTTGATTACAACGTCGATGCCCTCAGGCGGAAGCGCCTGATCTCCGCGAGCCCGGGGAATTCCGGGGGCCCAACAGAGGCGGTCAGGTCGCGGTAATAGAAAGAAGGTTGACCAAATTTGAGCTGCAAGACTTTTACGTGAACATTCGTGAGCGCTGCAACCATGGATTTCCCATCAGAGGGCGCACAGCAATCTCAATGTCAGCAATGTTGCAGATGAAGACATGCCCTGGAAGAAGCCCGAGGGAAGAGATGTCGAGATCTTCGAGTACCAATTTGATTTTCTCGTTGATGTATTGCGTACTAGCATACATGAGTGACGGGAAGGCAAAGGAGGTGAAGAACATATCAGGGAATAGGGGCACTCTTTAACAACATGGACACGAAATGCGGCAGATGGACGTCGAAGAGATCTGTCGATTCCCACGATGTCCCGCTGATTGCATTTTGCAGGCATAATGCTGCCATATCACGACCGAGCTGAGCATGCGCTTACCCTGCTCTATTCATTCCCAGAATTCATAGACTTCTTTCGTAGCATTTCGAGGTCCTCCTTCCATTTGCTGTTTTGTCGGAATCCGTGTCGATCAGCTTATCCCAGCGCTGGCAGAGGTCCTCGTTCGTGCTCCTAATCTCCTCCGGGTCGCTGTTGCCGTTTCCGACATTCTCAAGCACGTGCTTTGCATACGCGAAAAATTCTTGAAACCACTGCTGCAAATCGGTATCGTTCAACGAGAATATCGATGGAGCACGTGCGCAGCGCGCAAATCGTCGAGATTTTTGCTACTGGCGATATTCTGCAAAACTCGCACCAAAACGTCGGTATGTCACGCCCGTGGGAATCAAGTGAGAAAAATACATGAGGGGGAACCGCCAATGTGGAAGGTGGAAGGGCGTATTTGAGCGCTCCCGGTGTTCCCATTGCCATGTTGTGGGGGTCAACATTTTGATGTGGCCCGACACGTGACTGCAAACCTCCCCATCCAGCAACGCTCATCGATACACGACCCTCACTCGGCATCCTGGCATCCTTGCACGCAGCGCTCTGTATCATCCTCTCCCTGGCGAGTCCCTTTTATCTACGGTGCCAACTGCAAGGGCGTTTCCCTGCTTGCAATGAGCGACCAGGGCGGAGGTGGCAGGTTTGCGCCTAGCCGAGGCGGTTATGGGTGGTTTCAAGCTTGACCGAGGTGATAAGCACCCGACTTCGTCGCGCCCACAGCTTCCTTTGTCTACGCCGTTCCCTGTTGCAAACCTTAGGGTTGTGAGAAACCACGGAGGCGCGCGTGCTGTCTGCAAAGACAACAGTAAACTCAGTGTCGCGCGTACGGCACGATAACTATATGTATTTACCTGCAAAGACAACAGTAAACTACGGTATATGAGTATGTGTACAGTGCAGGTAATGCTAAGTAAGTTACTCACCTCAGTGTCGCGCGTATGGCACGATAACTGAGGTGACGGCGGTGTGGTTCGTCCAGTATTTATCTACGGGGCGGGCTTATGGCCCCAAGGCTACGGTAGGGTCTAAAGTATGTATGTACCTGTAACTGAATGCCTGTAACGCGGGTGGCGCTGTCCGCGTATGTTCTACGTGTTTGATGCTAAAAACCTATATACTAACGGAGGATCTACTAACTAACTGTCCGTGTAATATCTACGCGAGATGTCTGTTCCGCTCCGGCGTTCCGACGCTCCGAACCGTGCTCAAATTCAACATTCCCCACAGCTCGCCCTCTTCTCCTCTGTTCTTCATGCTCGCCATGTTCGACCTAGTGACATCTCTGCTGGGTGTCATGATCTTGCCAGTCATTACCTGCATCTCAGAAAGATTCACCCATCACCCACCGCCCGCTCTCCCCTGACTTGCAACTACGTACGCCTACTACAGCCATAGTCGGCACCCTGCGCAGGAGCTTCCGCATCGCTATACGGTGGTCGTCATCCCCATCGTGAAGGGTCAATGGACAGAAACAATGGTCCAGTGCATTAATTTTCAGTTCCATTAACCTTTGAAT
The DNA here is from genome assembly GCA_003313875.1 of Russula aff. compacta. Classification (NCBI taxonomy): domain Eukaryota; kingdom Fungi; phylum Basidiomycota; class Agaricomycetes; order Russulales; family Russulaceae; genus Russula; species Russula aff. compacta. Next base: position 6,737 of record QLOT01002556.1, read on the forward strand.
GCCCCAAAAGGGCGACCCTTGCATGAGGGAGGGTGTAGCTATAGACGAACGAGGTATGATCATTCCGCACACACAACACCTGGCATAACCTGCATTTGACGCATTTCTTGATCTTGCTCTTGTTTCAAATTCACGAGTTTCCTTTTCCTTATTTTCTGAGTGGAGGGTAATCAACGGATTCTATGAAACGAAAACGCTATTAGCCTGCAGGACAGACCTTGGTGATGCAAAGCTGTCGTACGTGGTTCAATTTGACCAAGTTTTGGCTAAGACGTGTCGCAGATATTCGCAAGTGCGCGCTGCGTATCACACTATTGCAAAGGATCGAGGATAGTCTGTTCGTTATCGAGACTCCTAAACCATGATATCTCTATATCTACTCAGGCCGTACGTGACTAATTGGCGTGAAGAGCTATAGATTAAAACTGTTCAAGCAAAGTTGATTTCAATAATCGAAAGTTTTTCATTTATTCCAAAGCATCCAACACCACATCCTGTTCAGAGTACAAGCGGTAGCTGTAACACTTCGAGTTTGCAAGTGAACAAATACTCAATGCATCAATGAGCCCCGTGGCTTCCTCAACGACTCAGCAATGCTCAAGAATGTTTCCGTAAGCCGTACCTGAGGTGAGTTAGTTCTGTTCTGAATCCCATCTGCGGGCGCCAGGGGCAAAAGTTCTCACCGTGTCGAGGGCAGTGGCGAAAGAGGAAGGAATTTTCTCTCCGACAGGAAGCAAAGAATCACGAGGATTATTCTGCACCTCCAGCGCGACATCTGTCATCCTACGGAGGGCAGCAGTCGCATCGTCTTGGCCAAAAGAAACGGCATGAAAGGACAGAGGTTTCCTATCATGCTGTCAGGGATGGCAGGCACAAGGAGAAGCTATTTACCCGCGCTGAGTTGCCGAGCGACAAACCTCTAGGATTACCCTGTCGGATACTAAAGATTCCCCATCAGAAAGGAAAATTATGATTGGCGTTCTGTTTTGGGGTGTTAAAAAAGAATCAAGACGGAAGAAATTCGAGTTCAGGCAACGAACCTTTCTGTGCTCCAGTGATCTAGCATGACGGTTTGACTAGCACGGAGAGCCACCGCAAAGTCTGTTCCGCCGCTAGCCTCTTCCGACAGGACGAGATCCAAGAGTTGATCCGGATTGCTCGTGAGGTCGTTAGTCAGCACCGTTCTTGCCGAGTCATTGAAGAGGACGAGACTGTACGCATCGCGCCGTCGAACACCTGGGTGATGATCCGGAAGACTGGCGGACCAGATGTTGTGGATAACTGAGTATACAGCGTCGAGACCACCTCGGGCACCCAATTTTTGTCTCTTAGTAACAACGGCGTGGCGAGCACTCCAGAAACTGTACAGAGCTGAATACACAGCACCGAGTCGGTTATTTGCGCGCTGCCGGATTCTTTCCGCTGCGGGTCCGTCAGCCAAGGGTAGACGGTCAGAGGACTTCATGGAATTAGATCTGGAAGAGGATATGAGATACAATGCCTGGCAACAGATAATACTTAACTTGTCGATGACGAAGATCCTATGGAAGGTTCGTGATGTTAGTCCCTCGTCGGCGAGTCTTGGTTAGTCTGACGCACACGTGGAATGCTTGCTGCAATACAACAGGATTTCTACACTCGAAGGTATGACCATCATTGGATATATATCCATGACCATTAACATGATTGTTAGGGCTTCTCGGAGGATGAAAGATGGGAAGGGTGCAATAAGAGGGCTGCCCCGATCCAGCGGCCGTCGCTGAGTGTTCAGGCCCTGGGGGGGATGCGTGATGTTAGACAAAAGGTGAGATGTCATAGAAGAATTGCCATACCCGAGCACATCGCATCGCTACGATAAAAACGTTAATGGCAGATCTGCTTATTACAGGCATAACTCACCATTTCCCGAAGATGGTCTGTTCGTCACGGGTGTACGGGTCTGGGATTAAGTCTCAGTGTGCATTTCAGCTGAGAAATCAAGTGCTCAAGACCTCTGAAACCTGCAGAAGAAGTTTTAGCTCGGAAACGACAAGGAAAAGATGTATTTAACATACCCATCCTGCGCCAGTAAAGGTTATGAGCGATGGCATCTTAGGCTTTTCTGGATTGGGGACTATCCTTGCGTTGATATGCTGAAGTTCGGCCCCTTCACAAGGTTCATTCCCATTTTGCACTCGGCAGTAGTCAATATGGGCGTGTCTGCCCATGGATGAGCAAACGAGATTGCACATCATTGGTGCTCCCTCGTCATTGGCGGAGAACTTGCGACCTCCCAGCTCAATGTCCGCTTCATCAGGTCCATCGATAGCCCAACGAGTCTGGGTCATGGAACCATGGCTGGTTTCGTGCTCCTGCTGAGTGTGACCTTAAGATGAACAGCGAGAGATGTAAGCGGGTACAGCAATTCCTGAGTGGCCTCTTACCAAGAGGTAGAGTACAAAAATAACCGCAGTTGTTACAACTACCTCGGTTTAGTTCTCACATTTGGGATGAACGTATACCACAGGACGACATACCGAGTCTCACAGAAGTGGAATGGCTGATCTTCTTTGGTGTGAATATGAGTGCCTGTATGTGATGTTTCACCTGGTTCGATGGTCTTCACGCATTGCAGCCGTTTTGCAACTGGTTGCCGATCAGTGCGATATCACACGGGGTGACAGTTAGGACAAACCTTGCGAATACTGCATAGTATTGCGACAGAATCAGATATGAATGGTAAAGACCAAAGTTGTAATTGTCATCACCTTGGTGTACTGGAACGTCTGATGTCTTCCTGTGAAGGTAGCCTCAACGGATAGAGGGGTTGTGTCGATCTGACAGATGCCTGGCGCTGAGCACAGGGCAGAACACGGATGTGCCTCTCTGTTTATCCAACCTCTCAGTTCGAAGGTGCCTTCGATCGGGACAAATACTGACCCGCATAAATGGAATGAACCGGTTGCTAGGCCGTGAAGGTGAGGTTGAACGCAAAGCCGTTTACAAAGATCACATGTCACGGGGCACAGCCTCATATCGCAGGAATGAACGTCGTGGGGTTGTTCACTGTAATGAGTTCAATTAGTAGAGTAAATGAGTCCTTTCGGAAATGAACGTGCCTAGGCATACTGCATCCTTCTTGGCAAGAATACATCTTCCCGCCTGGTAACCTCATTTCTTGCAGAACGCATAGCTAGTGATATCGCATATCCGTGAGCGAGGTGCTTGATACTCCTAAAATTAACTCATACCTTGCCACACATGTGTACTAGCGCCGAGCACATGTGCTCATCTTCTACGTGTCCCGCCAACTAGAGATACATAAGCACAGAACTCAAATGGGTAGCTATATCGGCTGGCCTTCGTGCAATCTTGCAAGCAACCTCGTTTCTCTGATAACGTGCAGGGTCCGCCACACAAGTGGGCGTTGATAACACAACTACATGCTGATGAGAAAACGACATTATTATGTTGCACGGCTCACGTACACATGTTCCCCAGGATGTCCAGCGCTGTCGTATATTAGCAAAAAATCATGAGTAGAGGACCAAAAACGCACGGTATACCACAGGGCTTCGTCAGATCTTCACAAAATGCGCAGCCATGTTCACACTTGTGAGTAATTTCGCAGCTGTGGTCGTCTTCGTGTAATCGACTACGGACGCAGAAGAGATGGCATGATGCGCATTGAGCTCTGCAAAGTTGGGCGTTCGTCCTCATTTCGATAACCATTCTATCGAATCTTCTGCGTAGATCCTCGACGGCGGCATTGCCAGTCTGGAACCGCTCCAAGTTAGAATCCAACCAAAAACGGACGTGATTGACCCGCAGGTCGATCGTTGCATTGATATATGATGCAAGGTTTGATGTCCAGTCAGAATCGGGCATAGATTTTCGAGGCGTGTATCTATTCCAAGACTCTCGTAAGATAGTAAGATGCATCTCGATATCTTCCGATGAAACTTGATCACGCTCAGAGATAGCGAAACGTGCTGGGGTGTCATCGCCTTCTACGACAACGTCCGTGTCCAAGTTCTAAGCGCTTGGTTAGAGACCTTCCCGCAATTCAGATCAATAGACCACTGAACCTTTAGGGGCTCGAATTCGGGCTCGACTTCGGAATACCCTGTGGCCAACGCAATCGGGAGCAAGTAAAAGAGCGTTCTGGCTCGATGGTCGGCCATGGTCTCTGTCAAGCAAGGTAATCATGGACACGATAGATGAAAGGACGAAGCTACGGACGAGAAAGCGCGCCCCAGTCGTTGGCCTATAGAGGGATGTAAGTCTGATAGCCACAGCACAATGGTCACAGCGAGATGTGGAACGTGCCTTCAACTTCGCCATCAGGGTTTTGATAGTGTGAAGGAATTCACCTGCAGTTGGATGCGAGATCTTCTGTGAATCTAGACGCTTCTTGAGTGTAGAAAATAATGTGTAGAACTCCTTTGATTCGATCACGGGCCATGGTATGATGTTTAGCTTCCCACGATGAAGACGCGAGATAAAATTAGCCCTTTGCTCTTGTTGTACGATTTTCTGGAATTTGAGAGAAAACCTGCGAAACAGGTGTCGGCTGAACAGTTGCACAAGTATAACACTAAATCTTACTCGCGAGTTATTTCCATCTTGTCAGCCTCCACAACATCCCAATGGCAAGTCAAATGATGTTGAGGGAAGTTGTCGGCGAGGGACTTGCCTTAATAATAATGACGAGGGTAGAATGAAAGAGAGATGGGTTGGCCGCCGGGTCCAATACGGACGCACTAGACTGAAATGATTGGAACAGCCCGCTGATGTCCCGACTGAACGCAAAATTATTGCGGAACAGGACCTACTTGATTTTAGAAAGGGGTATGGGTCAAAACATCGTTGACATACGAGGTTTGATATTGCAGTATTGAACAAAACGAGGAGCGTATCCTCTTGTAGAGAACGTTCAACGCTGTCCACACCTACAATCCCGCGTAACAAGTCAACTGTGATAGAATTAAGGCCAATCAAACAGACAGACCTTCGAAGTCGAGTGCCACAATCAGTGCGTCGTCCGTGGGTGTCACGGACATCCATACACCCTCTGCTTACCTTAGCACAATTCTATAACCATCGAGGCAGTGACAATACCTGTTGTCCGCATTGCACTCCCGGCAAATGATGTATCCAGAAGATGATTCAATGCGAAGCTTTTTCCCCACAGACTGTTGACCCATCGATGACACAACCTTTACCGGCTGTGGATCATTATATGAGGGTCGTTACAGAGAGCATACATTCACTCGATGACATACCTTTGTTGCTAAATACGACTGGAAGATTGATTCATACCAACCGAATGACAGTCTGTCTACTGTCTTTCCGACCTCAGCACCAAGTAAAGACCGTTCCAAATCCGAGGTGAGCACACCATCTGCCAACGGAACGAATCTGTTCTCGCGGCAAACGGCGATATGATTGGGGATAAGGCAAAGGAGATCGACGAGCCACTCTCCAACACGGTAGCGAGACACGTCCCAATTCGAGTCAACGACTACCTGATTCCTGAATGACATAAATCTCTTTGCGGACACTTTGATACAACGGAGTTCATCGCCTGTGGGCTTCCTTGCCGTCCTTTCAAATGTCTGAATGAGTTCTGAGAAATAATAATCAAAAGGTTGGGAGTGATCTTCAGCGATGAAAGTAATGCTCTTTGGCTGCCGCTCGCTCGAGGACGTCACTGTGCCGCGTTTCACAGCGGCAACGACTGGGAAGCGGGACCAGACTTCAGTATGACAATCAAGTAAGCTATTGTGCAGAGTGTGACGCGCTCTATTGTTCGAGGCGTTTCTGTTCCCATTCTCCTTGAACATGAACTCTGTCACCTTTTTCGTGACATCAATGGCAATGGACTGCACTGATCCCGAATTGGTGTCGAGGCCCATGAGAAAGATGCGTCCTCGGTTGACCATGGATGTCAAGACAGCATCCTGAAGAGGAAACTCTGGAACGTCCAAGTGGACCCCGACAGTGGATCCAAATGTTTCCCAATGATACAGAGTGAGGAGTGACTTCGAATCTTGGGTGTGAACTAGGAGGCAGGATCCATCTGGGGACGAGAATATTGAGCTAGGAAGCGATGGAAGCTGTAAGGAGGCAGCCCTTCCGGAGGGTTATTATGTAATTTGCGATGTGATATAACTAGCGGGAAAATCACACCTGAATTGCAGAGTCACAAATGAAAAGATGCGGGCTGTTGCGTTGGAGTCTACTAAGACGACTTCTTCGTTCCCACATACGAAAGTAGCATGTCGGATGGAGATGTCTGCTTGGCTATACCACGGGGCGAGATTAATCGCGCTTCCCTGGGCCTGAAGCGTTTTGTAGCTCTCATCGAAAACGAATATGTGAAGTTGCAACTAGCCGAGAATAGTGATTCATTTAGCATTTTTCAGCGAGTGAGAGTGTGGGATACCTTCGTTGAAGAGCACACAACTAAGGTTCGCATAGTTTCGTCAAAAGCGAAGAGAACCTCTTCGCCTAGCTTCTTGCGGTTAAGGCTTTTGACAGGTCTGCCCCCCCATATAGCCGCATTCATCCCAGGGAGACGGTCTAAATAGATAGCAACCCTATTTCGATCAAGTAAAACAAGGAGTAGCTTTCCATTTTCAAGGACCTGAACGAAGCTGCGAAAGTTCTGTAAGCCACAACATGAACATAGAGATGAAACCAAACTTCATACGCAATATTCATGGTAATTGGTATGTGAAACCTAGACGATAGTCGGTCGTTCACTGCGGGACTTGGGATATAATCGAAATGTAATTGCATATTATGTCTGTCGTCACTGGGTAAGTCCATAAGATGGACACAGATCCCGAGTCGGGGTTCTTGGAGGGCCAGTCGCCGACCACAAATTACATATTCTGATCCCGATATATGTTAGCTTGCAACGACCATAAATTCACAACATCCCATTCAGACGTACCTTGGCCATACCGGGAAGAGAAGCCTTGGTAAGGCGACATACTCTTAGACCCTCCTGCACCGGAACGGTCATAGTATAGCGTCCTAAGCACAATCAGCTTGGTTTCTCGAGACAGGGTTGAACAACTTACTGGCCTCGCGACCTGGTTGACTGAGCGGAGAAGATGCCGTCAAGGTATACCACACTGAGAGCGATCAGACCTCCATCCCCGTGGGGACCAGGAAACTTACGAAGCTTGCCGCCCAACTGCGCGAGCGTTGATGTCTCGAATAAACTCCACGAGCACTTTTCGCCTCGATTTTCGGTCTTCGCTCTCTATTTCGTGTTGTATAGACCTCTCGCAGTACTCCTGCTGCAGAGCCGACACGGCGCCTGCCATCGTCTTCACAACCGCACTAATTGAAGATATGATTTGGATGCGTGCAAGCGCCTCAACCTCCTCAATCACGGGCCGTAGTTCTTCATCTTCTACGCCTTTCATCATGAGCAGAAATTGTGCATCTGGCACCCTGGCTACTAAAGTTCTCATTTCCTTCTCCAAGGAATCCTCAGAACTGTCGGATGAGGAAAAGAATGAGCCAACTGCCCAAGAGTTTGAGCCGGAACGCTGCTTTTCAGCCATCCTGGGGTACACGCGCTGCGCACGGCAAAAGTTTCCTTCAACGAGAAGTGTTCGGATGAGCTCCGCACGGGCTCCGATATCCAGATGTTGATTTTTCTCCAGCAAGTATCGAACAGAGATCAGGCGCAGCTTTCGAGACTCGAATCCCGAATCTCGCCTTAACGTTGTATCGAACCTAGCTTCATCGAGATGCTTCTGATAGACAGCTCGAAAACCAGGATACAATGCCTCAAGATCGGAGACCCGCATCGACCCTGCAAATTCCATGAGACGAGACAGAAAACGGTCCACAGAGACACTCTACCACCACTCTCCGGACTGGCATTCGAGTCAGCACTATCGTCCACCCTGGGAGAGAGGTCATCACGTTCCAATGACCTGCAATAAGCAAACGCGTTATCATGGTGCCACATAATACACCATTAAGTGAGACAGACGGGAAAAGTCTCATCACGTCTGCGACAACGACTTCACGAAGAACGCGCCGCAATGAATCCTCCCCCCTGGCAATTTCTTGACGAACGATATCTTTCCTCTTCACTAATTCTTCCTTATACCTAGCACGAATCTCTTGGTTCATAGCACGCCACTTATCACAAGGCTCAGGGAAAAGGTCCCCAATGGCGATGCCAATTAAGATTTTCACAACATTCTCTTCGAGTTCTTCCGACAGAACGAGGGAGTTATACCTTCTATAAACAAGGTGAGCGTAAGAACCCGGAAGTTTCGGGGCCCCTACAGTAACTGCTTGAGGGACACCCGGCTTAAGGCGACTTCATCGAAAGGATAAGAACGAGTTTGACGTGGGATATAAGACACAGTCAAAAACCCTTGTGCAGTTTCCCCGGGCAATAGGCGAGGAGTAAGGACTGCTGGATCCACAGGGCAGTCAGGAGGATATTCGCAGGGCAAAATATAGCGTGAATTCATCTGTGACGGATGAGAAACGAGTCACTTGAGTGAGAAGAGAGAGTACCTGAAACCCGGGGCGTGCAACTGCGTTCTCTTCTTGTTCGTTCGTTTCTGCGACCTCGAAGGTGAAGAGTCTGTCAGAGTCGCCGGTATCTGCATCGACGGATTCACTATCGCCATCTTGATCTTGGTCGCCCCAGACTATAGCTGTCGAATGTTCGAGGGATAACAGGGCGACCACTTGATCGCATATCTTCGTAAGATATCTGCCTTGCAAGTATTGAGGAGAGGGACAGGAATGTTCAGAGATTACCCACCTCATGAAAGTGACCCTGTTGCGGCGAACTGAAGAAGCTGCCGAGTCATTCCAGGTGGTATCTTCAGGCCAGTATATAACGTAGTGCCGTTCATCCGCAAGATCTGTTGTGTTCGCCCTCACGATGTACAGACCAGAAGAGAGCGTCGGCTGAGAATCACTGGCATCAGTTGAGGTGAGTAACAAACGAGATCTGAGATCATATTTCAATCACGGGAGATAGATAGCACGGATAGCACTTACGTGTTGTCATCGATAGCATTTATGGTTTGTAGTAGTCGTACGATCTCGTCTTTAGATCCATACACACCGAGAGGTTTAATCATAAATCGGTCCAATGTTTTGAAGTCAACCTTGGTAATAGATGCGTATGCACCGGGAGACACCGAATTGATGAAGCGCTGGATGGAGTCCTGGGCGATGATGACCTTATCGACTGTAATCTCTTAGATGAGCCGCATAGAATCCAGCTCTGAATATTTGTACCATAGCCATTACTCCCAGATTCACCTATGAGATCTAGAAGACGGTACATCCCATCCACTTTCTCAACGAGGTCTATTGAGGTGACAGGAGGATGTCCATGATAGTGTATGTTCTGCTGGTCGAAGTTTGCAGATTCCCTGGGATGCCAGTCGAATTGACCGTCTGTAACAACGAGGAGATCATGAAAAAACTATTTTGTTCGAGTTTCTTTAGATACCTTTGTCCCCTAAAAGTGCGTCTACTGTACCCAAATGCCTGTCGGTCCCAGAGGAACCCAAAAGGAGATCTGCGTTATATCAGAGTTATGACGCATATACATACGGTGGGGCAGAGACTGCGTACCGCTGGCATGCGTCTGAGCATTTGAAGGTTCGGCTTGCTCTTTGGCACAGCAAGTAAGTAAGGGTCAAACTGGCAATGAACATAGCGATTGGAGAAGACATACTATATGTTCCGCTCCTGTCACTCATCACGGTTTCTGTATTCTGAGTTTGCTTGACCATGCGGCGCGGGTCCGCAGGAGAGGAACCCCATGTGAAGAGTTTTCGTGGACGAAAAACCATGGGGCAAGAATCGATTCCAAATATACGAGTGAAGTATTTATACGAAAGACTACATGGAGGAGAGGGTTTATCCGCACCCGCACATGCGCCTCCTATTGTGCTTAATGATATCGCGGAGCCAAACTCTTGGCATTATAGTGATGAACGAATGTGATATTGTGGGTCCAGGCTCAAAAAAGGCGTTCGAAGGGCGCAAAAGGTGTGATTACGTACGTCTGTCAGCTGCGCGTCGCGCTGAGTCTAGTGTTACCTTTACACCTACTTCTCTGTTGCTTCTCCGAGGTTGAGGTAAGGCGTGGCTATGCGGTCATCTCAAGCAGAGAGCATGGAGTACGTGTTATGCTGGCCCGGGATAATGTGTTCTACTAGAGTTGAAACTGAAATTTTACGGCGCTCAATTGACTATAGGAATCGATCAGTAGATCAGAACACCTGACATCATTACAGCAGGCCCTCGTTGCTTCGACCCTGCTGCGGATACGTCGCCACATACCCAAAAGGTTGTTGAGGGACACTACTATGGAATGGTTGTGCCCTTGTAAGGCTCAACGCCGGAGAAGCTCTATAGACGCCGCTATTTCTGTACAGAATCCCTGAAACTGTAGTCCCCTGATCTCCAGTGCCATTATCTGGGTTATTAGCCAATCAGATTTCAGGATTTTTCCCAACTGAATTGGATCATATCATTTCTATTGTATATCTATCCACAACGCGGGGCTTTTCCTTAGTCGGGCCACTATTTAAGTTACATGACCTGCGCCTTGCCTTGCTTCCTCACTTACGCCATTTGCTTCACAATTAGCTGTTATCTCTGCATTTCAGATCAGACTTGTGTCCATTTACGAGCCAACGAGGTGTCGTACAGTAGCAACAGTATGATTATCTGATAGTTGGCCCTGCTGGAAAATGTTTTTCGGTTGCGAACGATCGAGACGCAGACCTCATTTTGCCACGTGTTTGTCACGTGATTAGTTGCGAAATTAGGCCAATGCCACACGTCCCTATCCCCTCCAGACACGGAATTCCCACAA
>QLOT01002568.1:0-21768 GCA_003313875.1 Russula aff. compacta
CACTGCAAAGGTTGGCCATGTCACCTGCGATAACGCAAGCAACAATTCAACCATGCTGAAGGAATTTTTGGCACGATTAAAGGCGGCCACAGGCCAGACATATAACTGGAAGAAGAAGAAAATCAAGTACATTGGTCTATATCATTACCAATCTCAGTTTCTTACAATAACAGTTGTCTTGCCCATATAATCAACCTGGTGACGCAGGTCCTTATTTCGACATACAGCAAGTCACCGCATTTCAATCCGATGCAGCCTGATGCACATGTACCAACTTCCTGAGATGAGGTGGGTCTGATAAGGGTGATCGTAGTCAAGGTATGTAAGGATCTACTGCTTACTGAACAGAAACATTATTTACTGTTAATCAGGAATGCTCCTCATCCAAGCATAAAGAAATGTGGAGAACCATCCAGATAAAGGCAAACCATAGACATGTGGTTCAACTTGTACTCGACATGAAGGTGCGGTGGTCATCAACTTATTTGATGCTTGATCATGCCGAAAGGAAAAGAGATGTGCGTAACAAGTTATATTTAATCCTTGTTATTCATACTTTGGTTTTTTCAGTGTATTGATTCTTTCGTTGATGAGCTTCGATGGGAAGAACACGACTCTGCAAAGCGTGATAAGATACGTGAGTTAAAGCTGACAAGTGACGAGTGGGCATGGGTAAATATCTTCCTTGGTTTGCTCAGCGTATGTCTACTATTTTCTATGTGAATGATGCCCTGCCTGACATGCTTCAGCATGCGGATAATGCTCAACATGCATTTTCATCTGACAAAGTCCTGACGCTTCATCATGTGATACCAGCACTTGAGGCCCTTTACAAGGCATGGTCCAGTCAGGCAGTCCGTCTGAAATAATACCCATTTGCCCCTGCCCTTCATGCGGCATGTGGAAAGGTGGATGAATACTATGAGAAGACCACTGAGTCTCCTGCGTATATCCTGTCCATGAGTATGCAGTGTTTTCTCGTGTACCCTTTTTGTTACTAATATACTTCTAGTTCTCAATCCCACAGAGAAAATGAGTTATTTCAAGAAGCACTGGCTGGCTGATCTCCAGGAGGATGTCCAGAAATGTATTGAGGAGAAGGTATGCTCGAGTATCCTCTTACCATTTCAGGAGCTAACAATTTCTAGTTCAAAGAGCGGTGGCTACAACTGACTAGTAGTGTCAACATGATGCAATTGGTACCATCAACTAAGGCCCGGGCCAAGGGGCTTCATGCTCTGCTCCATGAACTTAGCAATGATGAAGAAGACACCACAGTTGCTGCAGGCGTGGATATACTGGATGATCCTCAACGGCCATGGCTCCATGATTATCACACTTATATGGATGTCCCTGAGCAAGTGCCTGAAGGCTGGATGGTGATCCAGTGGTGGGGTGTACACCTTTCAGTCTGTATATCTGCGGCAGACATAATCATCTCACAAAAATTTATAGTGCAATTCACAACGCTTTCACCCAGCATAGGGGTCCCTTGCACGCGACTATCTGGCAGTTATGTCATCATCAGTCTCCAGTGAGCGTGCTTTTTCACAGGGAGGGATCACAATATCAAAGCACCACAACCGTCTCAAGGGTGACATTGTGGAGGCTCTGCAGTGTGTGAAGTGTGGGATCCAGCGTGACCTACTCTTTCAAGAGCCTGCACCGTCATCCCGATTGGAAGCTGAGGAAGATGATGAAGAGCCAGCTGGAGGGGATGTGGGGGACCCTGAGGAGTCGGATGTTGAGGAGTCTTCTTGTGGTGAACTACTAATTGAGGACGAAGACGAGGACGAGACTATGGATTGGTCTGACTCGTAGTGTGGTAGCGACCATGGCTGGTTGTTTTCTTTTTTTTTTAATTCCAAAGTGTTATATCCTGCAGTATAGACCGCTACCCCCTTTGACAAGCAGGGGGTGGCATAGCTTCTGGCCGACACCTCCAACTGCTCCACTCCTGGCACGTCTGGCCAAACATGGCGCCTCCTCAAGTGGGCATGGAACAACGATGCAGACATGATATACAACCTTGTGGCGTCGTGCGTCAAGGTGGGTCACCACTAAGCCCAGAGGAGACAAGCAATCAACAACTTGCTAGCTAAGACTTTCTGCGCCATCTCCCTCCTTGAGCTACGCGCTGACAGAAGAGTGGAATATGCGTGCTCAGCCCGACATCGACTTGCGGGATGAGGTGACCCCACGTATGTGCCACAGGCCATCGATCAGGGCCTGCTGATGTACACCCTGGCCCCAGAACTGGATCGTGTACGCGAGGGTGCATGCACGCATTTATACCTTCTCACTCACTGCCAGCAGCAGCAGCAGCGCGTCTGCGCGATGCTCGTGGTCTCGGATACTCTCAGCTCCGCCGAGGTGTCGAGGTTCAGAAACACGCTTGTGGACGCGATGCCACCCAGCGCGCTCAGCCCGACATCGACTTGCAGGATGAGGTGACCCCATGCATGTGCCACAGGCTGTCGATTGGGGCCTGCTGATGTACACCCTGGCCCCAAAACCGGATCGTGTACGTGAGGGTGCGTGCACACATTTATGCCAGCTTTTATGAAGCTCACTCACTGCCAGCAGTGGCAGCAGCACCCTCACCCAGCACCACCAGCACAGCCACGCCGCCCGCCCGTCCTCACCCTCACCCCATGCATGTGCTGCAGGCCGTTGACCAAGGCTCGCTGATGCACACCTCGGCCCCAGAACTGGATCGTGTATGTGAGGGTGCATGCGTGCATTTATACCTTCTCACTCACTGCCAGCAGCAGCAGCAGCTGCACCCCCACCTTCATCCCCACACCAGCCCCAACCAGGCACCAGCACCATAGCAGCAATGGCAGCAGCCCACCCTCACCCTCACCCTCATACCTGGACCACAGGCCCTCAGGTAGGGCAAGCTGATGGGCCATCACCAATGGTACAGAACCGGATCATGTACGCGAGGGTGTGTGCACGCATTTATACCTTCTCACTCGCTGCCAGCAGCAGCACCCCCACCTTCATCCCCACACCAGCCCCAACCCGGCACCAGCACCATAGCAGCAATGGCAGCAGCCCGCCCTCACCCTCACCCTCACGCCTGGACCACAGGCCCTTGGGTAGGGCAAGCTGATGGGCCATCACCAATGGTAAATATCTTCCCTATCAACCTCCGACTGCGTATGGTCACTGACAATGCAGCCCTACACCTTTACAGACTTCATGACTCCAGCCAAGTCCTCTCCCAACTTGGAGACAGATGGCTGCCGACATCAGCGACCCCCACCCCCATGCGCACCAAGGAGAAAACTACCTTCAAGGTGCTAGCGAAACAAGACACCCTGCCCAATGCTCCCCACTGGAAGGGCAGGATATCCATCTCCCCAACCCCGCAACCAGAGGGGTGGGAACCCCCAACTGCTCAATGTACAGACTGTGGGGACGACTGCCCATCGGCACCGTACTCGGCAACCAGATCACCAGGATAGATGTGGAAAGCGATGCCCTACGCACTGCCCTCAAACTGTTGAGTGAATTCCTTGATGCCCCCCACCTACTGCCACTGAGGGTTTGTGTCTCCACCTTGAGTGCCGAAGCATGCCGTACCCATACCCTGACAGATGTAACCTCACCATCCCTGTAGCAGGATCAGCATGAAGCTCTCTGGTAAGGCATGCTTTGACCCGAGCGCGGCACCAGAGTGCATTTTCCTCTATCTTTGCTTTTCTGTTACTTATGCTGATCTCATGTAGAATGTTCAAGTGCATGGGTGCAGTGGAGAAATCTACTGTGTGACATCGTCGATGCCCCCCACCCGCTGCCACTGTGCACCTGATCACCAGGTCTGAGGAAGCCACAAAGCGCTGCCTCAACTTTGGCCACCATCCCCAGCAACAATTCACAGTCAAGTATGCAGCCTACCCAGGCCTCACCCTGGCAATCCACCACACCAAGCGCGACACACCACACATTGGATTCAAGCGCACACGTCACCTCTTGCTTGAGGACATCAGACATCACACCGCCGACCACCATGTTCCACACTTCCACTCATGTTCCGGGTTTTACATGCCAAAAGCCATGGCCTGGGCCAAGCCAAGCCAGAGCCAAGCCGTAGTTGACGGCTTTGGCCCATCCTGGGATTTGAGAAAGCCAAAGCCGCCTTGGGCCAAGCCAAAGCTGGGGCTTTCAGGCCAAGCCAGGCCGGAACATCACTATTCAGGAAGGGCGCCTGTGGAACGAAAACGGCCATTGCCAATGACCAACTCAACTGAGAGTAAACTATAAATGCACCTCTGGGAGCTCTCATCAGGAAATCTTACATAAACTTTTTGAAACTTGCACCAGCTCGTACAAGCTTGTACGAGCTGGTGCAAGTCGAAAAAGTCGAAAAAGTGACAAAAGCTGAAAAGGAGGCTAGAAATCACTAAAAGTTTTCTTTGCCGACTTTCCAAAAAGTTATGACACTAGAGAAAGTAAAGAAAAGTTACACAAAGTCTTTAAAGTGAAAAAAGTGGGAAAGTGAGCAACAACAACTTTTCGCAACTTATCTAACACCTTGGACAGGTAATTGTAACAAAAGGGCAAGCTAAAGTGGAGTAGACGTTAAAAAGATAAAAAGACAAGATCACACTACTATGGGCTACTACTCATGGGCAGTGCCCCCCACTCCACATCCAGAATTGACATATCACCAACTTTTTCTGCCCCCGAGTCCGACACAACAACATAATGGTCAAGTATAGCCTCCCACCAATCATTTGTCTTCTGGTCGAAGTTCTTGTTGTACTGCTTGATCCAAGTATTGCACAACTTGGCACAAAAATCACCCAAGGGTACATATGTGCCAGTCTTGTACGATCTGATAATCTTCTCAAACTGCAATGAGGTTTTTAATGTGCAGAAGAAGAGCTGCAGAAACTGTGATGACGTACAGCAGTGAGCACCAACAAAAACAGGCCCCAGGGTTGTCCAAAGTCAAATGCCACATTCTGGGAGTCATGGAGAAAGGGGGTAACAACGCTGATCAAAATGCTGCCTTTCAAGAAACCATGGGGTCACTTAAAAAATACTTCAGAATAGTAGAAATTGTTCCGAAAGAAATTTACCTTGTAGTCTGGATCTCCGGAATCCCATACCCCATCCTGGGGAACTGGTGTCCCATAGAAGACTGGGCTTCCATGCGTACTGCAAAACCACCGGACCCAATGCACAATTTCCTTTGCCAAATATTTCTGGGAGATGAAGTGATTCTGTATAGATGTTCTCACTGAGTTGTGAATCTTGCCATGCTTTTCAAGAACATGTTGATAGCCCTAAATATCAAATTTAAGCCACACTTGATCTCAATGGCGAATAGACTCACAATATTGAATAAAACATCATCTGTTTGCAGTGTGACTTTGAGGTGAGGCCAAACATTCTCGAAAGCTTTCCAAGAAACCTTGAGAAACACAGACGAAGTCTTTGTGAAGTCATCAAATGGCTTCTCAGAGGCGTAAAGGGCACTGTAAAGTGTTGCAAGATACTCAGCTTTCGATGATGAGAGAATGGAGGGCAAGAGACTGAGATTATTGCCACCTTTTGGCATAAAGGTGTTACAACTAGCATCCAAAGCATCCGACAAGAACACGTTGCTAGTCTTGGCTCGTTCAGCAGGCCTTCTCAATGAATGTGGCTTGCAGGATCCTTTATCCTTGGCTTTTGCACTTTGTTCACCCTTGCTGGAGGGTACACGGCATTTCTTAGTCATGACCCTGGGGTCAGAAGAGTCACTGTTGTCTGAGACAGCTGCGACAAGCTGGAGGGATTGAACTTAGCACAGATAATAGTCCATTGAATGGAATCACATACTGCATTTTTATGGGATGGATTGCACGCTGTCAGCTTCTTAAGTTGTTCATATGTTGCTTTGCGATCAAACCTGGGTGAGGGGGGAAAGTCTGGGCAGGTTGACAGTGCAATGTTGTTGCCCATATTCTTGGCAACTCGATGTGCTGCAGCGCCTTTCTTCTTGGACTTCTGAGCCTTGACCCATGAAGGGTTCAACCCAGATGCAACTGGCAACCTGTTGTCTTGATCAGCATTCTGATCAACTAGGAATGGATGTATTTCAACTTATCCCCACCACCCAATCTAACTTTCGCCTTACTCTTCTTTGCTGCAATTTCCACTTGCAGTCTCGGCTGAGCCTTCTTACTTCCCTATGTCATGATGAGTCTTGATACACGTATATGGATGATACAATAAAAGACTGACCTGGGCATTTTGCTTCTTCAGCAACTCATCGATGGGGGACTCACTGTCATCAGTCTCATCCTCATCCATCAAATCAGCAAGTTCATTCTCAGAGTCATTGTCCCCACTGACGGCCTCCATATCTGACTGTCGGCGAATGTGATCTTGGAGTGATTGCATCTGAACAAATGACTCATCTGCCTCTATCGCTGCCAATGTCTCCTTTGCAGCCTCTGCCTTAGCTGCTTTCTCCTGTCTTTGAGTTTCTTTTGCTTCCTTGTCTGCTTTGGCCTTTGCCACCTTTGCTGCTTGGCACATTTCCCAACAGGATCCTCATTTCACCCAGAACGCTTGGGCAATGGCGAACGCTGTGGGGGCAGCCTACTATTTCGTCTTGTCTGTATATTGAAAATATCATCAGGCAGTGAGTTTGGCACTGTTCCGATTAACTTCACACCTTTTTTTAGGTACATTCTCAGCATCCGCCGAGTTATGTCCCCGTTTCTCTGCCTTTGGATCTTCATCGGGAAGTGGCTGATCACTCAGCCCTTCAGAGGTAGCCGCAGGGCTCTGAGGTGTGGCCGATAATTTCTTTGAGTGCCTTGTCTGAGGCATGTTTGGGGGGATGTGGGGCAGTCTAACAAAGAGATTCATTTCTCGGATGTGTGTGAGTTTCAACAAACGTGGTCAGCGCATGTTTGCTTGACTGGAATTGAACCTTGAGTGGAATTGAATAAAGTGAGCCGAGCTGAGCTGAGGCTGAGCTGAGCTGTTTATGATCTTTTCTTAAATGGCGTATTGATTATATGCAGTTTATGTACTTTACAAAGATGTGTGTGAGTGAGGTATACCAGTACAGAGTCAGACATCTTGCCCAAAGTCCCTGCAAAAGTGGCTACGCAAGCCATGATGGCAGTTGGCGATCCGTACACGTTTCCCATGTGCCCCAGCTCGCAGGCAAGGGCAAACACCTCGTCAAGTCGCCTGAATAAGGTGGGCTCTCAGTGCCCATGATGCTCCAGCGGAATCCAAGGCCACGAGTGTGGGACTTAGGGCCGTCCACTGTTGCGCAAGTGGACTTCCGCTGTGGAAAAGCGACTGGGGGCGGGTAGGCTGATTGGCAGAGGAAGGAAGAAGCCTGGGGGATGACGCAAGTCCACGATGACATTGGGGTTACATATGCACTTCCCATGCGCAGTGATGCCAATTTGAGAACCGCAACGTCAAGCTGGAGTAAAACATCAATAGCCCAAATCTCGGCTAAATAACATTTCGGAATTTTCTGCGTGTCACCTCTGTGACACTGGTCTTCATGTTTTTTTTTCGGGTTTGCCAGATAGTCACAATGCACGTGATGTGTGATGCATATGATCAGCATGCGTGAAAAAGTTTTTTTTTTGTCGGGACTTCTGTCATCACCACTCCCTTGCCACTCCTCCTGTTCTTCTCTGTGTCCATGTCCAATCAACAACAGGAACAAGACCAAGAGGACCAGGTGGAACAGTCCAGGCCCGATATTCCTGATTGTTGTCATGAGCTGCTTAGGCCAATGATCGGCCTCCTCCTACTTGTTGCCCACCCAATACTGATAGATGCAGTCGCTCCACATCCACGGCATAACCCCATTCCATACCACACATCTGCCCTCACTGGAGCAGATTGGATAGTAGAGCTATTGAATGGGCATCCAGATCGCATTTGTAATGAACTTGGGGTACATTTATCATCCTCATCAAGGCTTTGGAAGAGGTGGGGATCCAATCCTCGCACCATGTGTCACTCGAAGAGCAGCTTGGAATCTATCTCTAGACTGTGGCAACGGGGTTATCTTGCGTCCACATCGGAGAGCGATTTCAGTGATCATTGGACATGATCACCAGGTGAGTTTGACAGCACGTATCGGCACCTTTAACATATTTCCAGGTATTTTAAACTGATTGCAACTGCATTTGCGTCACCCCCTTTCTATACAACATTTGTGTGGCTTCCTGCAGCCAATTCTGTCACGCCCAGGCCGGCGTGTCAATCGTTCGAGTCGGAATCGACCAAGTTGACAGGTCACGTGACGCGACGCACGTACACTGACAAGGGTTCTGGGTACAAGTTGCCTCTGACTGAGGATAGAGAACTAGCACTTTGCAGCAGGCTAGAAGGCTTAAGACACTAAGACCGCTTTGCAGGCAGCAGTAAGCCTTCCTGAAGACCTTGTAACAACCTGGTATTGCACAGGAGAACAAGCTTAAGGCCTGTTCCTTGTAGTTCCTACGGTTTATATAGACAAGGGCGCTATTGTTGTACTGAACGGGCGAACAATGGGAAACTGTCCTAAAGAAGGTAACAATGGGTTTTCGTGCTATATGGAGGGAACAATGAGAATCTGGCTAGAATCGGAGAACAATAAGGGGCCGCGTCATATCGTACAGAAATGGGGAACAATGGAGATAGTCCTAAAAACGGAATCGTGACAAATTCACCTACACCTCCTGAAATCCAAAGCTTGCCCAGGTTCTATCCGTTCTTTGAACATGCCCTGGGTGCTGTAGATGGCACCCACATCGAGTGGCACTCAGCTGCTGAGTACAACGAGGGGTCAAGAAACTGCAAGGGTGTTCTCACCAGAACTGCCTCATTGTGTGTTCCTTTGACCTCTGCTTCACCTATTTTTGGTCTGGGTGGGAGGGGTCTGTTGCCGACTCTGCACTTTTCCTTCAGGCATGTCAAAGCAGTTTCTACATACCAGAGGGGAGGTACTACCTTGCGGACACTGGATTTGCATCATCAGATGTGCTGCTTGTCCCCTATTGAGGCATTCGATATCATTTGGCTGAATGGAAGTGTGGCAACCAGGCGTAAGTAGTTTATCATTGATTTAGACTTCTCACTGACATTTCTCGAGTCCACACAACTCAAAGGAGTTGTTTAACTTGTGTCATGCGTCACCTCGCAATGTCATTGAACGGATCTTTGGCGTCCTCAAGCAGCACTTCAAAATCCTCTGCAACCCAACGGACTATGACATGAAAATCCAGGCTTTTATTCCGTCTGGGGTTGCAGCCCTTCACAACTTCATCCGGCAGTATGACCCTGAGGATATCTGCGAGTATGATGACGTTGATGATGTTGAAATCAATCTTCAAATGGGACAACATGAGTTTGTTGGGGTGTTGGGTACTGGTCGGGTGATGCCAGCTGAGACACACCGTGCCAATGTGAGGCAAGATCAGATTGCAACGGAGATGTGGGAACAGTATCAGGACTATCTTGAACAACATCATGTAGCAGAGTAGCAGAGTGAATAGTACTGAACGGCACGCGAGTGATGCAGTGTCGTCCAATGGGGAAGCAGAGACCAAGGATAAGGAAAGAGAGAGAAAGGTGAGCAAAAGAAGAAAGAAGAAGGAAGAAAGAAGAAAGAGAGCAGCACCAGGTGCGCTCGAAGGACACTCTGCAGACAATCGGGTTAAGAGAACGGTGCGGTGTGTGCCCTAAAGGACTCTGTATTATCATCAAGTGAAAGTATCTCTTTATATACAAATCAACTGATAATCTTTCTACTCCATTCGCGTTGGCCTGCAACGGCATGAGGCCGATGAACACGGGTGATACGGACGATGCGATGCCACTCATGCAAGGGGCAAGTGGCCTTGAGTGTCTTGAGGGCCGGAACGATGCCAACAGTGAGTGGCACGGGAGTTGGGCTATGCAGCGCTACGACGCGCACAGGACGAGGTGGTGAGGGTGATTCTTGAAAGGATTCCGAAGAAAGCCCTTTTGTATGGGCGTAGCAGTGTAGACGGAGCGAGAGGAGAGCTCACATTTGGCGTCCGAGCTTGGGCAGCCTGGACTGGTGCATTCCAAGCGCACGGTAAGGCCAATCCTTACAGTACAGAAGCCGAGAATGCGCGCAGATAAAAAACTGGAATACATTGACAATCGCACTGGACAGCTACAAGAATTATACATCATTGGCGAAATGCTTCTCATACAACTGCTGCAAATCGCTACTATGACTGAGTCCTACATAAGCTGCGGCACTGTCCTGTTTTGCAAATTGAGTTATAAGCTGAAAGGCAGCTTCGAGTGACAACCCTCCTGCTTCCACTGCGGGATTAGTTTTGGAGCACTCATATCTGGCAGCCACTTGCTCAACCACTGCGGTAACAACTGAACCTGCAGGTTTGACCATCGCATCATAGACTTTGCCAAGTGCTCCTAAAATCGAGTCGACTTGCATATTATCATTGTTCGTTTTGCTATCATCCTCTTTTTTTTTTTTGTTGCTTGAGCCAGTCGATTGGCCCGAAATGCCAAGGGAAGCAACTTTCCGCTTGGGGGATAGGCTGATGTCATTTGACGTGAAGTTTGATGAGATATTGGGATGAGCTGAAGGCGATGAGGTGAATCAGTTTGACAACGATGATGGCCCATCATCACGTACTGGCAGCGGCTGCAAGCCCTGATGGGTGAATCTCCTTTGGCCTTCGATGGCTCAAAGAATGACATGGCCTTGTAATGGGGCCAGCCACGATTTTTAAACTTGGTGATGTTCATTCTCAGATGCGCCTAATAATGATTAGATGTTGTTGACAGGCTACATAAGTTCAAATACCTTGACCAAATCATCCTACTGCTGTGTCATTGCTTCTGTCAAATACATTCCTGCCTCATCGTCATAATGGAGGCCCGACAAACTTTTCAGAAAAGTGATGGCATTGTAATTATTGAACAACTAGTCATATGAGTCAGGATAGTAGAACACATATGTAAAAAAATTAACGCACACTCTTAATCTTAGTTCTGCACGGATCGGAGCCCTTAGAATTGTCGCCATAAACATCCTTGAGGGATTTGGCTGCATCTGTGTAGACTGTACTATTGAAATTATGGCTGGATTTCCTATCCTCATCCCCCTTATTTGGCCTCGGCCTCTGCTCCAAAAAGAATTGTATGAGCGACGCTTCCTCCACAATGCTCCATTTAGCCCATCGTTTTGGACCAGCTGGCTGTGAAAGCTGTTCCCCTTCAGATCCTAGGGGGCTATGGGATGACCGTGTTTGCATGATATGATGATATGATGGGTGGTGATAGAGGATGTTGTGGACTTGTACCTGTACCATTATTTTCTCCGGACTGGTTCTGCTTACATCATGTTCTCCTTCCTTTTATGGTAACCTCTTTCCCACGCTCCGGCACCAAGCCACCTCCACCTCACCCCCCTCCTTACATTACTATATCTCTATTACGCTCGGACTGCCTCGCCTCAGATTTGTATCCCTTCGGCTCCTTACTAATCTACAACTACTAATATGCATTTCATAATTCTGCTGACTCACTACTCATTTCTGCTGACTCGTTTCATAGTACTTACTCATAGAGGCTTACTACATACCTAGCACCAAGCGTTTCAGCACGGCATCTTGCCGCGAGGACGCGTCCCGCCGCTCTGACGCGTCACAGAGCGGCATATGTACAGCCACAGTAGTACTCTAGTATATAAAGCCCCCTTAGAGCGAGACTAAAGCCTTAAGCTTGGTCTCTTGCACAATATAAGACCTTTCACATCATCTAAAGTGTGAACTAGAAGCTTAAGAACAATCCCCTTCCACTTGAGCTCTTCTAAAGTACCAGAAGAGTCTTCTAAAGCGACTTAGAGCCGACGCGACTCTTCCCTGCTATATCCAGAAAGACCAGTTCCTTATTAGGAACTTATTGTCACTCAGACACCAACTCCGCTCAGAATCGCCTGCGTCGATTCTGCGCCCTTATCCCCAGAGGAGACCCTATTGGACTTGAAGCCTCCAATTGACCTCGTCTATAAAGGACCTTAGACGTTATAGAGAAGTTGCGACAGATAGCAACACGTGGTATTAATCAGATCATCAGGAGATCGCCCATGCTTCACCCAGCAGCATTTACCACTAGGTGGAGGCAACCGTTAGAGTAACAGCTGAGTCCTTAGTGCACAACCAACCAACCAACCAACTTCAATCGTGGCTATAGAGCTTGACGATTACCTGAACCCAGTGGACCGACACAGACCACCAGACTATCTAGAACCTCACCTCAGAGAGCGACGCGCTCAGATCATCAGAAGACAGACCTGCCATGCCCAGTCTAGCGTGACAGAGGAAGTCCTGAGAATCCCCAAATTCCCCTATTTCCCAAGCCCGAGCCCGCTGACCAAGCCCGCAGTCAGCCAACTTGCATATGAATCACATCATGTGCATTGTGACTATCTGGCAAACCTGAAAAAAAACATGAAGACCAGTGTCACAGAGGTGACGTGTGGAAAATTCTGAAATGTTATTTAGCTGAGATTCAGGCTATGATAACTCTGGATTTCGCAAACCACGGGTTGCCAAAGAAGTATTATTACGTTTCATGTCAAATGCGTGCATATGCATGCATACAACCAGGCGCACACAGCACCACAGCAGGTCAAGTGGTGTGTGGGATGTTGGACTAATATGTTTTCCTCTCACCCCTGGTTTCCAACCAATTTCTGCTCTTGTCTAGGTCTCTGGGTTTCCTCCTCCTGCCATGTCCTACAGCAGGCAAGTCCCACAAATCACGACTACTGCCACGACTCTGCCTGGCTTGTGGTAAGTGCCATTGTATCCCTGTTCAACAACCTTCTCACCCCTGGTGCAGATTCGACCCAGAACCTCATATTGTCATCCGCACTCATGTCATCCTCATACCCTAATGCTGAGCCCTACCAGTGGTGGGAAAAGCGTGCTTCCGAGTCCTCTGGTGGTGGCCATCGCAAGTGGAACGTATGTCTTCCATTCCTCCCCTTCTTCCACAGGTCTGACTTCCCATTAAAGATGGTGGGCTCAGCTGTTGTCATTATTGCCCTCATCGCAATTGGTGTTGGTGTTGGTGTTGGTGTCGGCGTTGCTCTTTCACATCATAGCAGCACCTGTAATAATGCCTCAACTAGTACCGGTGGTGGCAACAGCAAGAACCCCGCTCCCAGTTCTACTCCATTGGATTACGTCCCATCAACCAACAGTCTATACTCCACCTGGTCTCGTCCCACCCTGCCCATACTGTGTCTGCCTGCTTGCATTTGCCTGTGCACATACTGTCTGCCCACGCTCACCCGGCTGTTCTCGCCTGCCTGTGCCCACCTGCTGGCCCATGCTCATGCTTGCCCGCACTTGCACCTGTACCCGGCTGCAATGGATGCAAGACTCAAGAGGACATCATGTTTATTTACAATGGGACTGTGCGGAACTCTCTGGGAGATGTACTGCAGTTTATCTATGGAGAGGATGGGATAGATGGTGCTTACATTGAGCAGCAGTACATTGAAACTTTCCATCTCAACAATCGGGAGTTCGAGCACCACTATCGGGTGGACTTTACGGACCCAGCTGGCAGATTCCTCCCAGGCATACTCCAGGTTGGCATTGATGACAGTTCCCTCAAACTTCAGGCTCAACTAGACAAAGAATATACTCAACTACTAGAAGATCGCAGGATTCTGTGCAAAGTTCTTTTTCCCGCTCACACCTGCCAACATTCCCTATTACTTACTAGTCAATCTACGACGCATCGCTGTGCCCGCCTGCCCATATTTTCCCGCTCACACCTGCCAACATTCCCCATTACTTACCAGTCAATCTACGACGCATCGCTGCGCCTGCCTGCCCATGTTTTCTTACTCACACCTGCCAGCATTCCCCATTACTTACCAGTCAATCTATGATGCATTGCTGCGCTTGCCTGCCCATGTTTCCCGCTTACAACTGCCATTACTTACCAGTCAATCTACGATGCATCGCTGCGCCTGTCTGCCCATGTTTTCCTGCTCACACCTGTCCACATGTATCCACGTGCACCTGCACCTGATTGTGCTATCGATAGGGTGAGACAACTTGTGCCCTGATGAAATCTGAAATCTGCGCCTGATGATATGTATGTGCGTGTTTTGGTTGTAATTGCAAATCACCATCTGTACCTGGTAAGTTCACCGCATTTTTTCTGTTCGTTTCTGTTCAAGCTCATGCTCTCAGCTGCAGGCCATCATTAGGCACCTTTTGTCCTTTCATGTCTCTTGTCTATCACTGTCCCATCAGGGACTGCCAAAGAGAATGCGCCTCTGCATGCGGTCTTACACAACATGTCAACAAGTTTCACCTTCAGCAGGATTCAGCGTCGAGCGAATGTGAATCACCAGGCATGGCTCGTTGGACATGGACGCACCCTCTGCTCACAGGTGAAGTAATTTGCATACCCAGATACTCTTCAAGCTGACATGATTCATAGCTCAGATATGTGATGCGGATGGACATTATCTTTTAGAGTCTTCAGCAGCTTCTCCCCCAGTTCATCGACCTCTAGATGCAACACCCGAAAATCCATTTCATCCCTTTGAAGATAGACTTGCATTTGAGTTTGCTGACTATCATTTCCCTCAACAGCAGTCTTCGAAAGCATCGATTGATTGTGCACTACAGCTTTGGGCAGCACAATCCATCAAAAACAGCCACAATGATGTGCCCTGGATATCTGCCTGTGAGCTGTATGGCACTATTGATCGGATAAAACAGGGCGACAACCCTTGGAAGGCTGTTTCATTTTACTATCAGGGTCCATTGCCCCAAAACCCACCAAAGTGGATGACGAAAAAATTTGTACTTGTTACTCGGAATTTACACAGGCTTCTTCATGAGCAAATTGCATGCACTGACTTCCATGACCATTGGGATTATACCCCATATAGGGAGTTTGATAGCACTGGCGATTGCATCTGGTCTAATCTTATGTCAGCTGAGTGGGCTGCTAAGCAGGCGGTATGTATTCTATCTTGCTATTGATTGTCATGATTCTCAGCAGACGGCAGGATTAAATCTCAATGAAACATTTTAATCACGGTGCAATGCTTGTGGGTGTAGTTGCGGGAAGCAACAAAACTGTTGCACCTGTTGCAACAGGCCAGCAAGAGTTTCATCCTGTATATGTGGGCCCAGGCAATATCGATAATACAATGCAACAAGCCCATGGTATCGGAATTATACCCTGCGCCTTTCTTCCCATACCCAAAGGTAAAACTTCATATATTTATCAGTTCTGATACTCAAGTAATTCTTTTTTCCTAGCTGGTCGGAAGGAGCAAACAGCAATAAAATACCAAGGATTTTGCTGTCAGCTATATCACGCCTGTCTCGCTTATATCTACACGCCTCTTATGCCCACCATGACAACTCCAGAGGTTGTTCGGTGTCCTGATGGAAATTTTCACCGTGCAATCTTCTCAATTGGACCGTATATTGCAGATTATCCGGAACAAGTGTGGCTCACCACAATCGTTCAGGGGGGGTGTCCATTGTAAGAAACAAGCGCCTTTCTTATCTTATCTACTTATGAATCTTCTTTAGATGCGATGCGTGCCCTAGTAACTTGGATGATGACCATGCTCATCTTTGCATGCATGAGAAGATGGATGCCCTTTTGGAAATGCTTGATCCTGGAACTGTGTGGGATGAATATGGGTTACAATCTGATGTAATTGTTAGACAACTTTCTGAGCTATATGATCATCTTTCTGATTAGTCTCCTTAGCCCTTTACCCATGGATTTCCATGGGCAAATATTCATCAATTAATCATGCCGGATATACTTCATCAACTCATTAAGGGTGTATTTAAGGACCATCTTGTGACGTGGATTGAAGACTACTTAGTTATTCAACACGGAAAGTCTCATGCGCTTGAGATCATTCAAGACATTGATCGAAGGTAATTTATATATGAATATAAAATGGACGATTGTTGCTAATGTGATATAGGATTTCTGCTGTCCCATCGTATCCAGGGCTGCACCACTTTCCAGATGGTCGAGACTTTAATTAATGGACAGGAGAGGACTCAAAAGTGTTGATGAAGGTAAAATAACATGTTTTCTAGATGGTATTGTTACTGAAATCTAATATCATGCAGGTCTATATTGTGGCAATCTGTGGCCACGTTCCTGAGGAAATGGTCCAATGCCTCTCCGCATTCATGAACTGTTGCTATATTGTTCACCGTAATATTATCACAGCCTCGGACATAACAGCTTTTAAGTGTTACCTTGCAGAGTTCCACCAATATCGGGAGATTTTCATTACAACAGGTGTTCACCAGGACTTTTCTCTCCCTCGCCAACATGCCCTAATACACTATCCCCATGCGATCGAGTTATTTGGCTCACCAAATGGCACCTGCACATCCCAAACTGAGGTGAAGCATAAGCCAGCTGTGAAACAGCCTTGGCGCCGATCTAGTCATAACAAGCCACTGCCTCAAATGATGTGGATAATCACTTGGTTGGAGAAACTTGCAGCACTGAAGCAAGTATTTAAGCAACGGAGCATGTTAGTGGGATCTGTTGTTGACTACATGGCACTGCAATTTGCAGGTAAACACCCCCCAATTCTGCCATGGATGGGCTCATCTATGGCTCTGACACCTAGTAGCGACAACTGGGATGAGAATTGTAACAACGATTTCGATGAAATCGAGCCCATCTCAAGCCCGAGAACGGATACAGACATTTGGCTTTCATCTCGACATCGTAAGTTTCAAATTTTCAACTAATCATGCCTGAGATATTAACCTGATGTCATCCCCAGAGACCAAATACCCTTCCAGTCTCACTGCGCTTGCGGCCTCTATTGACAGGCCTGACTTTCCACTTGCCCTTCAGGCATTTATCTTCGAACAGAATCATCCAGATTCTAACCACCCAATGCCACCTGATAGTTTCTTTGATGGGCCGATTCACATCTTCCATTCTGCGAAGGTGCAATATTATGCTCCTAGTGATTTGTGTGGTGCAGGTGGGATGCTTCGAGAGACTATCCATGCAAATCCTGACTATGGTTGTCACCGCCAAGGGTTTGACAGCAACAAAAGACTATAGCTAAGTCTCTGCTGTGACTTAGAAGACAGATAGAGTAGTCTGGGTTCCCGCTTGCAGTGCTGCAACACTGTAGCCACCCCTTAGAGTAGAGAATAGATGGAGAGTAAAGTCACTGTATTGACAGGAGACTCAACTTGCCAGTACAAGATAGCTATGAGTCCCTATTTATACTAAAGGAGGATCCTAGGATCCAGGGCTGTGTACAGTACTCCTTATGGATGAAACAATAGAGCTGGACTGGGAACAATGGGAAGGACAAAAGGAGAACAATGGCTACGTCTAAAAGGGGGTTCATCAATAGGACAATAAGTGTCCTAGGGAGCATGTGATTTCTGAAGAACAATAGGAACCATATGTGGGAGCGTCACAAGGACGAAATGTAGCACAAGGTATAGTACAGTGCCTCAGGCGCACACAAGAACAATCGATGCTGCAGACTCTGGGCCGGTTCCCCAACTTACATGAGCGCAAGCAGTTGAATGCTCACCCAAGGCCGGTTACATCACCTCCACGCTAGAAAGGACATCCTTGTCCGTTCTTCATCCCTGATCGTCGCCCCAACTGGGGTGTGAACTCGTCGATGCCGATGTGACGGACCTTGTCGGCGATCCGTGCCGCAACGAGACGGTCCTCTGAGGCGGACTTGGCCTGCGTGATGGCCCTAAAATCCGCCTCCAGCCGCTTAACCTCACGCTGGAGTCGGTCGCCCTCCTGGTCGAGGTGGCGGTAGCGGAGGACTTTGGCGTGCGCTGCCCAGTCGTTGAGTTCGAGGAGGGCCTCCTCCAACGGCCAGTAGTCGACGTGGTCGCCCCAGAGTTGGGCCCTGAACCAGTGAGGAAGGGGCTCAAGGGGCCTATCCCGAGAGTCCTGGCACGCGTATAGTTCCGCCACGCGCGCGTCGGATTCTCCCCTTGCCGAGGCGGGTAGTCCCACCACCCGTCCGTCGTCGAGCTGTTTGATGTAGTGAGCGAACTGCTCACCGTCCTCCATGGGGATAGTGAAGTCTGGGAGGCGGCCGTCGTTCTCCTGGTCAGGCCAGTTACAGAAACTTTGAGAAAAAAAAAAGGAGGATGACGCATTACTTGAGCATTGTGCAGCAGCTGAAGATACCCAGGTGTCGACCCATTCCAACAGCAGTATCTTGTGATCCATGTCAGACAGATTTCTTGAGGGCACAGAGTGGCAGTGACTGACCTTCCTCAAATTTCAGCTTGCTAGGGTTGAGATCCAAGGACACTGTATACTAATTTAGCCCAAGCACAAGCACTTCTCACCCTGGGCCCCTACACACATCAGCAAAATGTGAGTGGCTGTCCAGTGCTGGACAGTGCTGGACAGACACCCCCAGCGTGCCACAGCACCACAGCGCCCACAGCAAGGTCCCTGTCTGGACAGGCCTGTCCAGCTCTGTCCAGTTCCACCCAGCACTGTCCAGTTCTGTCCAGCACTGTCCAGCACTGTCCAGCACTGTCCAGCACTGTCCAGCACTGTCCAGCACTGTCCAGCACTGTCCAGCACTGTCCAGCACTGTCCAGCACTGTCCAGCACTGTCCAGCACTGTCCAGCACTGTCCAGCACTGTCCAGCACTGTCCAGACTTGACTACAGGCTGTCCAGTACTGTCCAGACAAGGCTTCTCACTGTCCAGCTCTGTCCAGACCTGGCCTTTAGGGCACATTTGGTGCATTATAAGTATAATATTTCATGCGGCTCCCACCACATTCAATGACTAAGCATTAAAAAAAACATATGGCATTGATCAAAACATTATCTACTACTAATCTACTACTAATATTCACCCCATTCAAGTATGACAGGCGGACAGGCAGGCACAGGGCTTGCTCGCATGCCCCAAGCCCTGCACCAGCACCTTGTTCACGATATCCTATAGCAGGGTCCTCAACCATGAAGTTGAACCATTGGTGTGTCTTGTAGCTCTGGAATCGATGGCTTTGCAGTTGCAGTCGCAATGGGGGCACTCAGAGTGTGAGCGGATGGAGGTGTAATGCTGATGGGGTGGTGTTGCACAGGTAGATGTGGATGATGGGCGAGGCCATGTGTGATGCAGTCAACATGCCCAAGGATAGAGCAGATGGCTCGGGTGTTCTCTTCAGCATACTAAGGATCAAGGAGGTGTTGCGCAGGATGTTGATGCCCTCTGAAGTGAAGACTGTGAGGAGTGCCAGTGAAGTCGGCTATTTCACGCTTGAGGTCCATATGCATGTCTCTGAATACTCAGCATGACAATGGCACATTGAAGGACAAACACAAGTACCAATAGTCCCGTAAAACCCAGGTGGGCCACAGCTACCCACACCATATTTCTTGAGGGTTTTGATGGCATGCACTTTGATAGTTCCATTTCCAGCCAGGCCTATAAAGTTGTAGCTAGCAGGTTTGAGCACCCACTTGCCAGTGTTGACCAGTTTAGGCATGGGTGGTCCTGAGATGATGGGGACTGATGCGAGACCTGTTTGCTCTTCTGTCATGAGTGAGACACCCAGAGGCTCGGGGGTCCATTAATCCACAAGCTGGCCGTGCAGTCCATGAGCTGGAGCTCAGAGATAAGTGCATTGAGAGGAGTCTGTGGGTCACACATGAGGCTGCACATTACAGCCTGTGCAATTTTGTGTGCATGGAAGAATGGTGCAGAAATGCCAAGGATGTACCAACATCATTGTCTCTGGGTACATTGGGCTGTGCACCCTGACACCAGAACACGTCAACATCACAGTTTATGCCCGAAAGAGAATGGGAGATGTACTCATCACACTTGGTATAATCATTGCATACCTCAATAATGTCCCAAGTCTCAGGCGCACCTCCACTGCCCACTGCCCTCCCCTCTTTGTCATTGCCACCAATGTCATCATCATCCCATAATTGCCATCATCCTCCTGTCTGGGGTCCTCCTCAATTTCAAAATATGGAGACATGGCAGGAGGAATTTCAACTTCCATTGCTCCAATGCTACAGGAGTGTTGAAGTTGCAGGGGAATGGGAAAGAGAGATGAGCTCGTGCGGCGGCTGAACAACAGCGCTAGACAATGTACTGTATAGATAATGATGCCATTAGACTGAGGTGACGGCTTGGCCCTGTCAATAGCAAGAAAGAGTGACTGGATACCAATGGCATCACTAATGTGCCAGTGTCAAAGATTCCTTTACTTTGTCCCACTCACCTGTATGGTGCAATGCTGCAGACACAGATGCAGGTGTATCTGTGGTACCCTGTGCATTGAACTTGTCAGGTATAGGTGTGATGACGAGTGCAGTGAGCAAGCAAAGAATGAGCATGTATGCTGCTGGGAAATGTGGAGGGGTCACTAAGTCATTGTTGTGTAGTGCAAGAAAAGAGGCAAATATGTTGAGTATGCTTGTGCTAGGAGACATGTTGGGTGCACATGCTGAAGCTTGTGTCACATTGTACTGTGTGCAGCTTCACTGGGTGTGTCATCCCTCTCTTGATTGTCGGTATCGCACACACCCTGGTCTTGTGTTGCAATAAGGATGGAGTGAGATGTTCACATTTGATGGGCACAGGTGTGAGGATAGGTAGGTGCAGCAGGTGCAGCGGGCAAAAGCAAGTGGGTGAAAGCAGGCAGGCAGGCAGGTTGCATACATGAACATAAACATAAAGAAGAAAAAAACTCACCCACAGGTAGGGGTGAGCACAGGCAGGCAGGCACAGAGGAGCATTGCAGATGCAGGGCCTGTTTGGGAGGGATGACATTGATTGCTGCATGGTGGGAGGCTGACACACCGAGAGAGGGTCGTGTGCCAAGTGTTTGGATGTACAGGCTACACTACATCTTCATCCAGGATCCACCATGCCTTGAGTGTGGAGAGGGGCTTGATCAACACCAGCAAGGTGTCTGCGTTGGACTGGCTTGTTGTGGAAGGCCTAGGTGGGGCATCAGTGTCGATTGGGAAAAGGAGAAAGTAGGGGAGTAGAAGTGTTCACAGGAAGGCTGACTTGTTTGGCAAAGCGTACCATCTGTCCCAGGACCAGATGTGTCTGTACATGCATTGAAAGGTACACCATTAATACAATGACTATGGCAGGACAATGCACCCTCCTCCCATCATACACATTCGCATGAGTGGAACAACAAGCTTGTAAGATCGAGGTTGAGTGGTGTGGCCAAGCTGATGGCAGGTGTGAGGATGGGATGGTTGGCTGGATAACCAGGAGACATAAGCAAGAAATGGGAGAAAAGGGTGGAAAAGGTGCAGCAGGTGAAAGCAGACAGGCGGGTGTGCAAGTGGGCACAAAAATGCAGCCCAGCACAGGGACAGGTGGATAGAAGCAAGGGAGCACAGCAGGAAAAAGCTTGTTGCAGACATAAATATAAGCATTAAAAAAAAGACTCACCCACAGGCATGGTGTGCAGGGCATGATGAGGGAAATCAGGTGAGCAGCTGGGTGGCATACGTGAAGATAAACATAATGAAAAAAAAAAGGAGAAAGACTCACCCACAGACAAGGGTGAGCACAGGCACAGCAGGTGAAAGCAGACAGGTGGGTGTGCAAGTGGGCATGGTGGGCAGGCAACCAGGCAAGTCCAGGTATGTCACCGCCAAGGGTTTGACAGCAACAAAAGACTTTAGCTAAGTCTCTGCTGTGACTTAGAAG
>QLOT01002573.1:0-12075 GCA_003313875.1 Russula aff. compacta
CACCCCTTTTTCGACGCTTGTTCATCGTAGTTGTGGCTTGTGTGCGAGTGTGTGAGAGAGAAAGAGCAAGGGAATCAAAAAGTAGTAGCCGGTGCGAGAAGGAAGGGGGGACACCGCATGATCGCATTCTTAAATTGAAAGCCCGCCATTAGCCATTTTACACGCCCACACGGTCGCCCTCGCCCTCGCCCTCCCTCGCCCGCCCCATCATTAGCCTATCAAATCCTCCCTTGGCCGTCCCTCCCTCTCTCCCTCTCCCTCCTCCCCTCCTCGCCTTGGGGCTAATCCCTTTTTCTTTCCCTTTCCCCTTCCCCCCTCTCTTCTTCTTTCTTCTCCTCCGACCTCCATCTTCGTACCCTTTTTGCAGGCCACCACGAATCAATCGCAAGCTGCATGCCACTCTAATCAGACTCTCAGCAGGTCTCCGTCTGAACAGATACACCACCTCGCCTTACGCTCCTCTCGAGCAAGTCGCCGGCGGTTATCAGCCAGTCTTCGCCCGTGCCCACGTCCTCTCTGCCGTCATCCTTTTTTTGGCTCATGTTGCAGTACCCCTCTCACTCCTCTCCCTTCGCCTCTTCTGATGGCAGGCAAAGGTCCAGTAACCCTAGGTTCCTCTCTAATCGTTCTTCATCCATGTTCAATCCTCGCCGTCTGCCTCCCATCCCCTCCTCCGCTGTTCCCACCTTAACCCAAAACTTCAGCGTGGACACAGACTTGTCGCAGGATCGTTTCTCCTTGGCTTCCCATTTATTATCCCCTTCCACCTCGATCTCTTCTCTCCCCTCTCCATCCTTCCCCCCATCTTCCCTTCCCCAACCCGTTCCCCGTGCCGACCATACTCCCTCCACAAATGCCCGCTCAACCATCTCCTCTCACATAGAGGACGTCCTTTCTCACGGTGATATTGTTGGCGAGGGAATTCCCCTCCTCGGAGAAGTCCTGCGTCTCGTCCCCAATCAGTCTGCCGAGCAGCCACCCCTCGTGGGCTATCAAGAACCCGCGAGGGAGTTTGAAGTCGTTCGTAAACTTGGCACAGGTAGTTATGCCGTCGTCTATCTCGTTCGCGAAGTCATTTCTCGCTCCCCTCCTTCCGAGGACGACCACATATATCCCAGTGGTCGTCTCGAGCTTGACGATGCCGCATCTATCCGTCCTCCGACCGAGTATGGCCGTGAATTCGCTATCAAACTCTTGTCCAAGGCCGACCTTCATGAGGAAGACCTGCTTGCGGAGGTACGTTTTCCGCTATCTCACCTCAGCTCCTTTTTCGGTCTCTTACCTTTTTTTCATATTCTACCCCCGTGTCTTTCCCCTATAGGCGACCATCCAGCAGTCTGTTCCTGTGCATCCCAACATTGTCACGTTGCATCGCACGTTGGAAACTTCCGCTTTTCTGCTTCTCCTTCTCGAATTCGTTCCCGGTCAAGATCTATTCTATTTTCTCGAACAGGCTCGCGATCATTACGATGTCGATCCCGCCGCGGATCCGACCACGACCCATACTCCACCCACACCTGGTCTCCTTTCGTCCCTTCATCCCTCTCAGTTGCTCTCCCACACCCGTCTCCGCCTTATCGCCTCCATGTTTGCACAAATGTGCGAAGCCGTCGCTACTTGCCATGATGCTTCCGTCTTTCATCGTGATATTAAGCCAGAGAACTTCATCGTCACAGACGGTTGGGTCATCAACCAGGACGGTAATTATGAACGTAAGGTTGTCGTCAAGCTCTCTGATTTTGGTCTCTCCACTCGCGACGCCGTCTCATCTGACATGGACTGTGGTAGCGCTCCGTATATGAGCTATGGTACGTTACCCTTCCCTCTCTCCTCCCACCCCTTGATCTAACTCGCTTCTTTCATTTCACAGAGTGCAGGAACAACGTGGCTCCCGTGTACAAACCGCGTGCCGCCGATGTATGGTCCTTGGGTATTGTTCTGATCAATATGTACGTATTCCTTTCCCTTTTCCTCCTCGCGATCTTCGCTCATCCCGATTCTTATCTAGGTTGTATCATTCCAATCCTTGGGTGGACACCTCCAAGGATGGTTGCTCCTCTTTTGAACAATACCTTGCCAATCCGACCCAGTTCTTCATGCGACGATTTGCCGGCATGACACTTGCCGTTGCGAATTTCCTCGTTGACAAGGTCTTTTGTATCCTCGAGGATCCCATTGATGACTCCCAGCGTATCGGTGCCCGCGAGTTTGGCGCGTGGGTTAGGGAGTTGCCCACTCTCATGACACCCTCGCAACCGATAACACATACACACTCCCGTGTTCCCTCCACGGCATCTATTGCTGTTGGTCACACCCTTGCTTCAGCACCAGCTTCCAGCCGCCCGTCATCTCGCCAGGCGTCCCTAGCAGGTGGCTCACCTCGGCGCCCCCCTGTCACACTTCGTTCCCTCACTCGCAACAATACCTCCGTGGACCCCGTACTCGACCGTGATGATTCTGACGGCGGTACGGTGCTTCCTGCGCTCGACCTTGTTCTCAATGAGGAGGACGAAGAGGAAGAGCAGCGCCAGCACCAGGAACCACGAGAACAGTCGCCGCAACGACAGGAGACGCGCGAGTTGGATGATGGTCGCTCTCCCTCTCCTTCGCTGCGGTCCATTTCAAATACGAAGCGCAGCCGCAAACGTGGACGCAAGGGCAAGGGTACGACACCGTCCATGGATCACATCCAGACGTCCGAACTGCTCGCATCAGCATCTCAGTCGCTTGTTCGCGAGCTCAGCCGTCAGACACGCTCCGCCTCTGCCGCCATGCAATCATTCCCCGATGTACCGCCTCCACCACCCGTTCCGGTACCCGTATCGATACCGACTGTCACGAAAAAGCCGAGCAGATGGAAGCTGTCATTTGGGAAGTCCAGTGGTGAGGCAGCCTTGAGTACGCGGTCCGACTCGCGCAGCACACAATCCAACTCAAACCCTGGCTCGGCTCGTGCGACGAATGTGTCGAATGTGATTAAGGGACTGAGTCCGTCGTCCGTTCCAATGCCCTCACCATCACTGTCGTCACCTCCCCCAACATCGCCTTCCTCAGTGATTGAGACACCTGCGCGGCGGGGAAGGGGTGAGCCTCAATCGCAGCCGCCACAGTCGTGCCGTGGTACATCACCGATAAGCACGCGCAGCGGGCGCCCGGCAGCGAGCAGTGTTTCGAGTTCGTCAGCGTCGAGTAATTGGCGAAACTCCATGGCAAGTACGAACACCTCAATAAGCACGAACACCTCGACGAGTGCCTTCACACGCTTTAGCAACAGCAGCATGCGCTCGGTATCGACGTTTGCCACTACGGTGTCTGCATCCTCTGCTGCCTCGTCAAGCAGTAACTGGCGAAAACCTGCAGTCTCTGCCTGCCCATCTTCATCTAGCCTTGCGTCTTCTTTATATTCCTATAACGGATCCCAAAGCTGTCATAATAACGGACTGCCACGGCGACCGCCACCCAACGTCAAGTGTACGTACTTCTCCACCTCTACCCCGCTTGTTCCCGAATTACATTTGTTGACGGGCCGGTCCTCAGTGATGAATGGTGTCCCATGGGAGCTCAGTGGCGCGCCGCGTCAACTCCATCAGAAGGATATGGACATTTTTGGTGCGCCACCACCGCCGCGTGAACGCAAGCGTGCAGGACGTGGCGGTGGGAAGGGCAAGCAGACCGCCACGGTGACGGGAAGCAAAAGTGCCCTCGAACCGATAACCGAACGTCCCCAGCATCAGTACAGGCAGGATGCTGCGACGAGCACGACTGATTTAGCATCCCAGGTCCAAGGTCAGCAGCTGGGCGCTGGACAAGGACAGGGGTCATCTGGACATAGTCAGGGGCAGGCAGGACAAGGACAAGAGGGTGGTGAGGCACCCAAGATGGGCAAGGCACAGATCAACGCGCTTGCCAAGAAACTGATGCTTTCTGCGCTCAGGCGGTGAGAATGGCTGTCAGGTGATGATCTGGGTCTGTCGATGTGTGCACCCCGTGTGTATCGGTCGTTGTGCCTGCCTGCCCCACCCGTCCGCTTGACCCGATTCCGTTCTGCCCCCTATTTGTTTCTTTTGGGGGCTTGTACGATTCGATGGTATGGTGGTTATGGTCGATGTGTCGGTGCGTTGGTTGGTGTAGACACATGCGCATGCTCGCTTACTTTTGATCATCACAACCCTTGCCCGTTTCTCTGCTTGACATGCCCTTTTTCCTTTTCATCGCGCGTCTGCGTTGTTGTACTATCCCGTCCGTCCAGTCTCCGACCTCCCTTTTCCGATGATCCGCTTTCATCGTCAACGCCACTGGCGCCTTTGTGTAGACCATATTCTGATTTTTTCTAGTCACTCCCACCTGCATCTCGTGTCTGTCGTGGACCGCGCCATTCCTTGTACACCTCCGTTTTTCTGTCACCTTACTTCATGCTCTTATTGTCGTCCCCGCCCCCTATCGGACTAACTTAAAAGCTGTCGATGTCGATTCCCAAGAGAAAAAAAAAGGGGAGCGTATGTACGCTAACCTTTTTTTTACTTTTTTTACTTTTTACCTACTACATCAATCCACCACCACCCACCAACCAACCAACCAACCAACCACCCAACTTTGCATTGATCGAGTCAACTGTCACTTCTCTATTATTGTTTTTTTTTTCTCTTTCAAGTTCCTCTTTTTCCTCTCTCAACAATTTTTTTTTCAAAGTACGAGTTACGAGTACCTACCCCTTGTGTGCGCCGTCGAATTATCAGCATTTATACAATGATAACTTTATAACAACAGTTTCAGTTCATCTCATCTTGAAGCCAAGATGGTCCCGTCCCTCATTTTTTTCCTCCGGCAATGAAGATTTCTTTTCATTCAATTACAGCCGTGCAATGTACGCACGCGCAGGAGCTTGTCTTTTTATCTCCACCACCACCCCCCCAATCTCCATGGGGAATATTTTTGGAAACAGGAACGGAACTACTAGCTACTAGTGTTTACTTTGTTTTTTCTCGACCCCCTTCCCCCTTTTACGCGGAAAAAAAAAGGAGAGAACTAATCTCTTTTTTGACTGCTACCTTTTACCGACGGTTATAGTAAAAGCGAGTAGTTAGTTGGTTAGTTCACTTCCTTCCCTTCCCTCCGAGCTCCCCCCTCGTGTGAACTGCGACAACCTGACCTAGGGCAGGGGGTCCTGTCAATTGACAGCATGTCAAGGCACTCTCAGGTCCTTTCTCAGGCTTTCTCTCCTCATTTACCCCCTAAAAAAAGATGTGGGGGGGGGGGGAACGCATCATGTAAGTTGTGGGTCGCGCATCGCGCGTCATTCCCGTGATGGTCAGTGTCTTTCGTCGTTGTCGTCGTCGTCAGATTCGTGCATGTTGCGACCGTCTCGTCTTACTGTAAAAATTGTGCAAGTTATCAACTCGAGGAGAGTGTTCAAGCTGTTGTTGAACGTCGTTGAGCTCAACGAGGTGTTGTCTCGGATCTC
Organism: Russula aff. compacta; assembly: GCA_003313875.1. Classification (NCBI taxonomy): domain Eukaryota; kingdom Fungi; phylum Basidiomycota; class Agaricomycetes; order Russulales; family Russulaceae; genus Russula; species Russula aff. compacta. The sequence continues at coordinate 5,462 of QLOT01002573.1, forward strand.
TGGGTGCTGGCTGGGCCATTTTGTTTTTGTACAAAAAAAGAAAGGAAAAGAAATAAAATAGTAAAAGAGAAACTAGGACACATATCATCAATGACGGATCAATGGAGGGAGAGAGAAACCGAATATTGTAACGGTAGGGTAGGTTGGTAGGTTAAAGAAGTTTGTGTGGATCGGTCAACTCTCGCGTTGGGAGGTACGTTGCCGGAATTGCGCAAACGCCATGTTTTGCTCGATGCTCGGAGCCGGGGCATGGGCGCCTGAGCCGCCGATAGGAGGTGGCGGTCCAGCAGCTGCTGGCACGACCGCCGGCGACACCGTCCCCCCTCGGCTCCCACTGCGACTATCCGACGCCGACGTCACACCACCTTCCGGAGACGGGGCAAACATCTCAGCGACAACAGGGGAGGAGGAGGAGCCGGGGGTAGAACCCCCGGCGGCGGTCGGGGTGCTAGCAGTGGCAGCAGGAATGGTGGTGGCAGTGGTGACGTCACTGATGTTGTTATCGTCGTCTGGGGAGAGAATGTAAAATCTGCCTCCGGAGTGGGCGACGAGGTTGACGTAGTAGAGCTGGAGGACCTCGCGGGTGCAGGCGAGGCGCCAGTCGATGGCGGAGAGAAAGGCGCGCTCGAGGCGAGAGAGCTCGGCAGGGGCGAGGCCGCCGACCCGCGAGTAGTGGGAGTTGGTGCAGAACGCATCGCAGTGGGATTTGGAGGAGAGGGAGACGGCGGCAATGATGAAGCGGTGTACGGTCAGGGAGCATATCGTGAAGGTCGGCTCACGCGCGCAGATCTGGTCGATATAGTGCAGGATGAGGAGCAGACAGGTTTTCTGTTTGAATGGATGCGTCGCAAGGCATTGTGTGGAATTGGGGAGAAATTAACGTGGCATACGCAGAGTGAAGGGGTGAAAATTTTTTGACATATACACGTATATGTAGAATAAACATATGTAGTTGCCAGTCAGTTTCATTGTTGGTTTGGCGGTTTGAATAGAGGAGAACGAGCCGAAGAGCAGAGGAGAGGTGTGGGAAAGGGGAAAGGACAGAACACACCTCGAGATTGGTGAAGCGCACGATGCGCCTGAGATAGTCGAGGATGGAGATCTGCGGTACAGAGGCAGAGTGGAAACGCGAGATGCTTTCTCTGGATATGTGTTGATCATCAGATCGGGATAACACATACGCCCGCGGACACCCAAAAAAAGGAAATCAAAGGTAAAGCCATGGTGATGATCATCAGCCATAGCGTCCTAGCCATAGGGGAGATGACACTCACGGAGAGAGCGGTATACGGTCGTTGATGGATATCAGGCGGTCGAGCATGAGTGCTGTTTCGTACGGGTGGAGTCAGCGTCGTTTGGGGAACGAACGAATCGGCCCACTCGCACGTACCGATGAGCTGACAGAGAGCATCGATATCGGCATCCTCGTAGGCGGGCGGTAGACCGACCCTGCGTGAGGATTCCATGCACCCATCGCACTGAGCCCGTCGTACAAGAAGGATCTCGTTTGTCGGACGACGTAGTTAGCAAGCAGTTGGGCGTTGTGTCCTGGCCTGGCCAAGGAATAAATAAATGGCCACCGAATAAAGATTAGAATTCCATGGAAATTCAAATTCGCATATCCCCGGCCCTCCGCCGGCCGGGGCCGGGCTCTGGGTCATCAGTCCCGTATTCTTCGACTGTACAGTTTCTCACAGTCGGGGTGTGAACCTTGTTTCTCCGTCCCTCCACCCATCCTTTCGTCGGGTCAATTCACTTTGATTAACAGGCCCAGCTCCCAAGACTATTTCCATGGCCCCAAAAATCGTACGCCGAGGCTATATTTTACTAGCTTCTCTGTGCTGATATACGGTGCACTCGCAGGACCCTAACGAAATCAAAATCATCTACCTCCGAGCGACGGGTGGCGAAGTTGGTGCTTCGTCTGCGCTTGCACCTAAAATCGGACCTCTCGGTCTTGTGCGTGTGCCCTATCGCTAACTCGGGAATACGTTCTCTCAATCCTTATGCCTCATTTTTAGTCCCCCAAGAAGGTCGGAGAAGATATCGCAAAGGCGACCACCGCTTGGAAAGGTCTACGCGTCACCGTACAGCTCACCATCCAGAACCGTCAGGCCCAGGTGTCTGTCGTACCTTCCGCTTCCTCCCTCGTCATCCGGGCGCTCAAGGGTACGCTTACTTTTTTATCTTTTTACCCGTTGGGAAATTGTGCCCTGCAGAGCCCCCACGAGATCGTAAAAAGGAAAAGAACATCAAGCACACTGGCAACATCGCGCTCGATGAGATCATTGAGATTGCACGGACTATGAAGTACAAGTCACTGTCGAAGGATCTCGCTGGAGGCGTCAAGGAAATCTTAGGCACTGCCCAGTCCGTAGGCTGCACAATAGATGGCCGCCCGGCACATGACATTATCGATGCTATCAACGCTGGGGAGATTGACGTGCCGGACGAATAGGCATGCCGTTGATACAGCGGTTGAGGGTCGCAGTATATTGTGTGTTGTTTTGTTATTCCCCTCCTTGCACTATCACGACGCCATTGAACAACCCATTTTGCTTGCCGCTCGGAAATCTCTGTGCGCTGTGTGCTGCTTCTGCTTTGCGAGTCGGTTTTGCATCCTGCTCCCAAATCTTAGTATTTGTCTTCATGTACAGAGCTTGATAATTCCTTGACATGCCAAGCTCTCGCCAAAGTTCAGAGCTTGCGCACCAACTTTGTTCATGACTGTGCTTATCTGTACCCTCACTTGTCGAAAAGCACCGGAAAGAATCATTTGAAAGGAACCTAAAACCGTTCAGGGACGACGTCTATCTCGAAGGCTTATTGGGTAACGCAACACTTTTAACGCTATCCCCTCCGCTTAGCTCATGAAACAGTCCCCTAGATTAGATTCACCGAGCGAAGAAACTTGGGGAGCGTGGTCACGAGGAGGCCGATTTAGGAATCCCAATATATTGTCGAAGCTCATGTGTTCCGAGCCTCGCACGTCTCGAAGGTCACAACGCAATGGGTCAACAATTTTCTCTTTCGTGACACCGATTATGCTCCACATATCTTAATGAGAAGGAGCGGGCATATGAAGGCGAAGGGATAAAAAGGTGCTGTGGAGAGAGAGAGAGGCCTTGTGGACCTGTGACCACATTCCCAGGAACCCACCCCAGATCTTTCTAGCATTGCTCACTTTCCCCCAAGATGGCATATTCAACTTCGACGACCGCCGCCGGGGTGACAGGTCTGTTTTCTTGGTGTGTGTGCAAGGCACCGCGGGCTTGACTTATTTACGGCGCCACAGGAAGCGAGCTTTCGTTCTCGAGATGGCTATTTTCCTTTTCGCTCGTCACGACTCTGTTCTTCACCTGTTAGTATCCTCAACCTCACGGTTTTAATTTTCGCTATGGGATGACACTTCTTCCACCTTATAGGGGGGTTCGCGTATGGCGTGAGTCTGTGGCATCATTATTTCAAAGGAATCCGGCTTTGAAGCAGCTGATGACTGACTGACGCCTGACGCCTTCACGCGTTTTTTTTTTGCCTTTGGTTATGTAGCTTCTCGATGTCTTGAATGCGCATTTCCAGCAGGTGTTTGGGATTAACAAGCTGCAGAGCACGATGCTCCAGCTCGCCTACTTTGTGCGTGCTCTAAAATCAGGTCGATTCTTTCGTTGACAGGATGATGGGCCATCGGACGTCAAGGGAGCGTACATCGTGTTCTCCCCGATTGCTGGAATATTTGTGAGTTACTCTTCGTTTCTTACCCTGGCGAAGCTTCCTGTTAATGCCATATGTCCATGCTCGTATTCATAGATGAAACGTTACGGATATAAGGTGTGGCCCCCAGATTTCTCTCTCCCATGTGTCACAGATGCTAACCAGTAACGGCGGTTGGATAGAAAGGAATCCACCTAGGCCTAACCCTGTATTCACTCGGTAGGTCGAATCCCGTATAGTTCTAGCGAGCGAAACCACAAACAAAACCTTTTTTTTTTTTTCTTTTTTTTGTTATGCGACTCAGGCGCGATCTTTTTCTGGCCCTCCGCCAAATTCAGAAGGTACGGCGGTTTCGTCGGATGCACCTTCGTCATCGGCTGCGGCCTCTCCTGCCTCGAGGTGGCCGCCAACTCCTACATCACCGTGCTCGGCACGCCGCGCTACGCGGCGATGCGGCTCAACATCAGCCAGGGCTTCCAGGGCGTCGCCTCTTTCGCGGGCCCGCTCATCGCGTCGACATACTTTTTCAAGGGCAAGAACGCCGACTCGCTCGACACCGTCCAGTGGGTTTACCTGGCCGTGTTCGGCCTCGGCGTCACGCTCAACACGCTCTTCTTGTGAGTTCCTCCCCTACCGCGCCGCGGCGAACGCGGTCGTCGGGTTATTGACTGATGAGGGGGGGCTTTTATTTGTTTGTTGTCGTCGTCGTTTTTGTGTGTGAGGATAGCTTCTGCGATCTGCCGGAGATCACGGAGGATGCGCTCACCCGCGAACTCGCCGAAATGGACGGCGAGGCTGCCGCGGACGTGGGACCCTTCCACAAGCATTACCGCTGCATCCTCGGCTTTGTGGCACAAACCTGCTACGTGTACGCCCTTCCCCACTCTTTTCCGTCCACCCGTCTCTTAACACGCATGTATCATATCATCATGTCATAGTGGTGCACAGGTGGGCGTTGCTGCCTTCACGGTGAATTACCTCGTCGATCAGGGCGTGGGTATCAGCCACTCGCGCGCGAGCCTCATGTTCGCCTTTTGCCAACTCACGTTCACCGGTGGGCGCTTCGTCGGCGCGGCGCTACTGCGCTTCATCGACACCGCGTTCCTGCTAAGCACGTACGGTCTCGCCTGCATGGTGTGCTGCCTCGGCGTCGCGCTCGGAACAGGCCGCGGAGGCATCGTGAGTCTATATATGCTCTTCTTTTTTGAGAGCATCTGCTATCCGGTGAGTGTGCGGGAAAACCTTCTCGCGTGTCACGCTTTTTTTTTGTTTGCCCAGGGGTGATACAGTAACTCAACTTGCGCTGCAGTGCATTTTTACGCTCGGAACGAAGGGGCTAGGGCGTCACACGAAACGTGGATCAGGTCTGATCGTCATGGTACGTATCCCTGCCATAGCCCTATCTCGCGCATGGGACACTGAATGAATGGATGGACATAAGGGCGTTGGGGGTGGCGCGTGGTTCCCGCCTGCACAGGGTGCGTTGGCAGACAAGTCGTATACGCGGCACTCGTACCTTGTCCCTTTTGTTGGATTCGTCGCGATGACTACGTATGCCGTGTACGTTTCTTCTCCCATATATCCCGAGACCGAGCTGTTGACTTGTATAACACAGCGGCCTCGTTGTCAACGAGGCAATCAAGTCAGGATTCCACATCCGCAATCGTGGCCCAACGACAGACAAGGCCACTGCAGCATCATGGTCCGAGAATGGGCTAGAAAGGGACAGGAGGGACTCGGGACAAGCGTGGTCGGAAAAGGACTGACTGATGACGCCTCCACCGGATAATGTCGTATGTCGTATGAAATAACTCAACTTACGAAGCCCTGCTTGTATTACAGCCGCTTCATGTATTCTATATCCAACGACACTATGCATTGACAGCTGCAGTGGCAGCTGTGGTGACTGAGTAATCACAATTGACACAGCATCGGTCATACTACAGAGGTACGTGAACCTGCTAAACGATCCACCAACTGGGAAACATGGTGGTCGTACGAGTGAGCGTGAGATGGCCAGGGTAAAGAGTGAGGGAGGGTGGCGCACAGGGCGGATGTATGGTAGATTGAGGAACTGGCCAATGAATGGTAGTTGACGGAGGAAGGTGAGAATGACAGGAAAAAAGTCTCTAGAAAGAAAAGAGTATAGATAAGAAGAGAGATTTAGGTTGATTGGCTTAAGGAAGCGGGGGAGCACGCACCCGAAAAGATTGAGAAAACCGAACATCTCGACCAACACGCCAATGGCAGGCCATTTGAGAAAGACGAGGAGGATTCCACCGAGGAAGCAGACGGTACCGCGCAGCTTGTTCTTGCGCGCGAAGAAATAGAAGGTTTTTTGCGGGCCAATGATGAGGAAGAGGCCGCCGAGGAAGAGGATCTGCGCGAGAGTCAAAAAGTCAAAATACCATACATAAGGGGTGATGATGTAGCGGCTAGGAGGAAGTGGGGAGGAGGGGTGGGGCTAATATGTTTGTTTGCAGCAACGCACGTTTCCCAGGGCGAGGAGGGCGCCGTCAAAGAGGAGCATGACGCCGAGCATCATGAAGAGCGCGCCGAACGAGGTCAGCCCGACGCCGATTTCTGTATTCATTGGTCAATGGGGTTTGCTTTCAGTGGGAGAGAAGATTGGTGAACTTTGCATGTCCGTTAGCCACATGTTTTCGAGGGGTAAGTAGAGTCGAGGGGAGAGCGATTGAATTGGCCGTACTGTACACAGTACTGGCTCGCAGCAGTAGTCAAAGCAAGTAGCCGTGCCCGGATGGCGTGGCATACTGTAAATGCTCACGTGATATAAACGATTTTGCTGAGCTCTCTTTACCTTTGTACCTTTGCAGCACCCTGCGGGTTCATCGCATGGGCGAGTCATGACAATCAAGATACAGTCTCCTTCTCGCCACTGT